>OOFE01023481.1:0-11309 GCA_900323365.1 Monocentris japonica | reverse complement strand
ATTGCTGCTTGCTAATGGGCCCAAAACTGGACCAAGGTCCGGCATGCCTAACCATTCCTCTGAAGGTGCAGTCAGTGAAAACCGGCTACATTTTAGGAGCCACACAATGAAATGGTCACAATCACATTACAATCTGTTGTTGATATGATCACATAGCGATGACTGCATCAGAAAAATAGGAAGTAAAATATGGTACTTTTAGAAGCGTGACTGACTGAATGGCAGACTGAACAAGTGGCCTTGCATTTCACTTTCTTTTGCTTGCTGTCTTTGTTTGTTTGTTTGTTTGTTTGCCTGTTTGTTTTTCTTTCTTTCTTTCTTTCTTTCTTTCTTTCTTTCTTTCTTTTCTCACAGATCCTCTCTCCCTAAGTGCAAGAGGACTCAAAGCAAATGAGAGTTAGGAAACTTGGAAGCATCGGGAACAAACAGGAAACCATATACATTACAGTGAGTTTGATTATAGTAAGAGCGCATGGGGTTTTGCCAGTGATTTGGCTTTTCTTTTTTTTTAACCACACATACTGTAAATTGTAATTTGTAGTGGCAGTTATATTACACTTACTGTCTGCCAAGTTGTACGTTTGCCTTCACAGAATCGTTTTTGTTCCTCATTTAGGAGTAGCGACAGCAGCACGTCTGCACATCGGGGTCACCTATGTGTCATTCTGCAAGAGGTGAGTTCAATGGGTGCACGCAACGCTGCAGCGCATATTTCGATACGCTCTGATGAAACGTTTTGAGCAGGGTTGCCCAACCCGGTTTCCCAGCTTGAGAACTGTGAAGCGTTTTTTTTTTTCTTCCTCTCCTCTCAATATTGTGAAAATGGTTCACTTTCATGATGCAATGACGGAGGGCGTTGAAGCACAATTCCCAGACCTGGGGTGGGTCTTGTTGGGGTGACATTTCTTTCAACAAGAGATAATCACTTCAAAGAGCTTCTATTGTGTTTAACGTTAAAAACACCACACAAGTAGATCAAATTAAGGCTATAACATGATGGGAGCCAGATGTAGACGCCTCCAATTACATTATTGTACTACATTTACAGTAACTGTTGAGTACCTCCATCAATTCATTGTTTCATGAGCCAAAAATAGTATGGAGGTTTGACACTGCTTGTCAAGTGTACATGCAACTTGCTCTCTGACCAAAATAGTGTTCCTTCATGCTTCCCACCCCCACTCTGTCCATTGCATGACTGGAGATTTGTGTTTGGGAAACTTTGGGCACTTAAATTACACATCCAACTCCAGAGCTCAAAATTGTTTACCAGCGATTACAGAAATGCGGCTAGGAAAGAAAAACACTCCATGTTGCACAACTGCAGATGTCCAGTAAAAAAATTGCTCATGTCACTAGTCCTTCTCTTCACTGTCACTGTAACCTTTCCTCTGTGTTGGAAAACGTGACGACAGGCAGAAGCAGAGAGCAATAATGATTTTCTTTTCCCAGTGACTCTAAGAGCACTTCTCAGTAATGGGCTGTGGCAACACCATAGCTAAAGTGCGCCTAATGCTAGCTCCATGCCCTGCAGGGGAAAAGACACTCGGTTACAGTGTGTGTGTGTGTGTGTGTGTGTGTGAGCACCCAAGGATTTGTGCCTGCATTCAGCTGACAAAAGATGAATCCTGATGCGCATTTGAGTCTCACTCTTCTCTTCCCTGTGTGTGTGTGTGTGTGTGTGTGTGTGTGTGTGCCTACTCAGGGTACAGTGTGTACCCAACCTGCGTGTGAATAGTGCCCAGGGAGGATGAGATAGGCTAATGATAGGCCTGGCTCAGACCTACTCCACAAAGGCACTGTCTGGCTGCATTGTGTGGCAGACTATAGTGGAAAGAAAAAAAAAACTGACTCACTGTGGGATAACTCCACTTGGGATTATGAAACAAGCCTCCAGAGGGAAACAGAAAAAGTTTCCCTCAGCATCAGAATGAATCCGAATCATAGACTGCCGATGCCGGTCCTTTTACGGGGGCGCTGCTAGGCAATAACGTAGGATTTTCCGACATAGGAATTTCATCCTAACGTTTACTATGTAAACTCCTTCAATTTGGATTCATAGGGCCTCGCTCAATTCTGTGATTTGACTGCAGGACAGGGCATTTCCAAGTTTATAAAAAGAGTGACGTGCTTCCAAGGGATCTGGAGAGAGAGTTATCCATGCAAAGTGTGTGTTTCCACTCCACGTATACTGCATCTCCCCAAGACAAACTTTAACTTGGCCCTCGCTGGCAGGGCAGGTTACCAGGCTTTCCCCCCTTTCATGCAGAATTTGAAATAAAAGTGAAAAGAGTGGGAATCCCATGCTAATGTAAACAGCCTGCTTGCCCGCGGCTCGTAGCGCTCAGCCTGGGTGGTGTGAGAGAGTGGAGCCTAGTAACCCCACCAGGGTAATGGCAGATTCGCTCTCTTTCCCTGTGGGTAGAGAACAGAACTGTAGACAACACAGACGTTTTTTCTTGTCTTACCAAGCTTTGGTATGTTGTCTGGTGCAAGAGATATCCTGATAAAAAGACCAACAGAACGCCACGGTGCATTGCCCTCCTAATGTCTAGTATTACACAACTTGTATCACTGTCTAATAGCTATTTAAACAGTGTAATTACAACATAATGACTATTTGTATTACAATTACTCATCCTCTGTGCTCACAACAACACCCCCAGTTAGGTACTAGTGTGTGTGAGTGTGTGTGTGTGACGGCAAGCGTTGACAGACGGTCTTATTATCTAAATAGGCGACACAGCCGTGGTCCAAACAGATAAGGCAGTAGGCAGTAGCCAGGGCCGCTCTAACCCCCCTTCACTCACACTTATATAAGCTTATATAAGCCCAACGGCTGCCAACTAGAACAACAGGGATGGAGAAAGACAGAGAGAGAGAGAGAGAGAGAGAGAGAGGGGAACAAAGATAGGGAGAGGAAAGAGCAATTGAGCAAATGAAAGGGAGAAAGAGAGAGAGTTGCACAAACACGAGAGAAAAAGGGTTTTAAAGGATGGGTGGTTCTCTGTTCTTCTTTTGAAGTATACTATTTGTGGAATCATTTTTCAAGAGGGTTTATATGTTTTACATCGCTCTGCCTTATTGTTCCAATTTGCCATTTCAAAGGTGCCTGCGCTGAGCTGTGCTGGGGTGCGGTTGGATGGAGCCATTTATTTATTTGATTTTATTTGAGTCTGTTTCAGTCTGTTTTACCGCGTCTATTATGTTATGTTAGTGTGGCAGCTCGTTCTCAGCTCGGGTACAAACTGCTTTCAACAGAAATTACAACATTATTCTGTACAAATCAACGCTCCTTGCCCACAGCGCAAACAATTCAGCTCTTTGACAGCTTGCTCTTAGATGTGTGTGGTTTATAACACACTGCAACATGCCAGTAATCACAAAATAGCATTAAAGTCTATTATACATTATTATACACTCTGGTGCGTGACAAAATAAACTGCTTTACAGTGATTCTGTTTCACGTTTAATATTTATCAATATTTATTTAATATTTATTTAACATTTAATAGTTTGTCGTTTTTTTGATATGCACTAAATGATTTCAACCTCATTTTTACCTGATTTTACCTTTTACATGTTTAGAAGATCGGGGCATGGATCACTAATCAAACAAGTTCCCAGCACACCTCTGTCTGTCTGGGTATAATCTATCTTCACTGATAGATTAAAGACATATCTCGTACATATCTCGTACATATCTCCACTCTCTGTCATTCAGGACAAAAGAGCTTAGCTGGAATCTGCTCTGGTGAGGTGTCAACACCAAAGTCATGATGTGGGTCACCTTTGTGTGAGTGTGTTCATCTGTGTGTGTGTGTGTGTGTGTTTGTCTGTCATTGAAGAGTACAGGATCAGTTCATTAAAAGATTACAAGGCGTTCCTTTGAATGGACAGTCAGTGCCAAGATCAACTTGGCATTAATCTCTCTAAAATATCTCCAAGTCAAAAAGGCCTTTAAGGATCCAGTCAGATCATATTTTATTTGGGGGATTTTTACCTGATAAGTCAATGACATTGTGAGAGTTTTACAGGACACCCCACTGTTGGGCTTTTGTTGGGCAGATCATCAGGATTCTTTTTGTCTCTAATAACATTCAGAGAGAAACCCTGTTGGATTCTTCTGGATTACACAAACATGTACAGGATTTGTTTTGCGTCGGGACATTTTTGCAGGGATCAAGCCAAAGTGTACCGATGAAGTGACAGTAGAGGTGATATTAGAAAGCGTGCACACAGATATGCGGAGGATCCTTGGGCATGTCCATATAATGACATGTTTGTCTTTTTTGTCCTTTTCCAGGTGGCAATTGAATTTGTAACTACAACAATGCTGATGCCATTCTGCAACCGCTGCGGTACACAGGTAGCAAGCTATTGTACAGGGTGTGTGCCTGCCGACTGGGTGGATCTCTGGGTGGATCTCTGACCTGAATCATGCACTGTCCTTTCTCCGCTGTACCAGATGATCATGACGATGGCATTCAGCGACTCGGGGGCCGGGGGTTGAATATGTGTGTGATTCATTGCATGCATTCCACACACACACACACACACACACACCCACATACACACAAAACCTTTTTAACGGTGGTTTCAGGCATCTTCTGGCATGGCACCAAGGACAGCCTATTCACGCAGTCACAACAAGGCAGTAACTCAAGAGCTCCATTAAAAAGACATTATTGTACATCTATATGCTGGTCCCTGGGTGATAAAATCCAATGTGGGGCTTATCTGTGGTGCAGATTCTCCAAAAATATCTAAATATAATGTGTTAGGACATACACGTTAGGAAATCTAATGGTGTCTTGATATTGTAAATCAAACTCATCGACCCTGAATGACACTTTTAAACACAAAGTGTATTATTGGGGAAACCCGTAAAAACGGCCATAAAACAAACATGCTTCACGGCTTCTCATGTCCTCTGACCCAGTGACTTTCACCACTCTGCAGCGTACCTACATCTTAGAAGTCCTCCCAGCCTCCACGACAAACTATTTTTAGCAAGTCCTGTCTATGTTTTGTCTTCATTGGCCTCCCTACTGGCTGTTTTTCTCTCTCTCTCTCTCCCTCTCTTTTCCATGACATTGCTCAGACGCTGCCTTCGTGGCTTTTGTTTGTTTGAGATTTGCTCCCCCGACTTGCCTGCCCGTGAGTCTGTTCTTCCTCCCCTGCTTCCTTCCCTTCACCTTTCTCTCCACTCTAATCCCCACTTTTGTTTACATCCATCTCAAGCGCCACCTGCAACCCATAACGTTATGTAACATAGTTTTTCAGTTTCATTACGGATCAAAGAGTCAAAATAAATCCCCTCATAATTGGATGCAACAACAAGGCTTTTTTTTGGACATGTATGAGCCTTTAACTTGGCAAAACTGAGAGCAATGAGGAAAAATAGTTTTAACAGTCTATGACCTCAGAATGTTAGGCATCGTGTTGTATCCACACAGGCTATCCATACGCTTTACCTTGTACCTCATTACATTGTTTTCTTGTCAGAGGCGTTGGTCATTTCAATTTCAGTTCTGGTGCTCAGGTTCACTTTCATTCCCTAGTGAAAGTGAAAAGTGAAAGGTTCTGCAAGTATTCTCCACAATTGTCAAATGTGATTTATAATTGATATATCTTATAATGTATAATTGTGATTTAAATCTGATTGTCTAGTTCAGCTTGTAAAGTCCTTTGAGGCTTGTTTGTGGTAAAGTGCTGTATAAATAAACTTGGCTTGAGATATTTGTTAGTAATCTGCAGTACAGCCTCAAATAGGAATGCTGGTCTGGTATATCCTGGTGACTCAGCAAGCTACGGTGCATACCATGTACTCACAACGTCTCAAAGCAGAAATTCTAGACAACCTTGAAAGACCAGAAACAAAGCAACATTTTGAAGGCCTGTGTTCATGAACACCTTCTATGCAAAATGCTATCAATGCTGCTCCAGCTAAAAAACACAGGCAGGGAGGCAACAAGCTGCACGATGGTCACTGTGTGAATCCACTGTATGCATGTATCACTTTTGTAATCAGAGTCCTCTATGCAAACCTTATGCCTTCAAAGAGTGTGCAGCTGGGTCTCTCCCTCTATTCGGCGCTAGTCGGACTGATAGGGGAGCATTCCTTGTTTCAGGTCTGACAAGCATGTAAATGAACTGTCTGGCTGCACACCCTGAGGCACTCTATGGGCATATCCCAAAGGAATAGCTTATCCTTTTCTCATTCTGTACTATTGTTGAGCATCATTATTATCCCTGGTCTGGTATGAAAGGTAATGTGACACTGATCGCATAACGATGCAGACAGATTGCATCCAAGAAAACATCCAAATCCTGCTCACTACTTTTCAGTGAGGTTGTCGAGCAGTTTCACCTGCGTCCCTACTCCCTGTGAAATCTGCAGCAAGGCTAAACATGGTTATACATGTATGTGCGAGTTCTTGACAAGACTTACAGATGAAAAATAAGCTTTCCATAACTTCCGAGTTGCATCATATCCCTTCGCTCCAATGTTTGTAATTAATATTTGAAATAGCATGCTAAGCTTTTAGAAATATAAATTGAATGCCACTGGAGATGTCATATACTGTCAGTAGTGGTATGATATCAAGAGCCTTGAGAAAAAATGTCTGGACTTGTCTGAATTTGGACTTTTTTGTGGTGGTACTACCCTTTTGTTTACATGTGGATTACAGATTGGGCCTTTAAATCCCAGTGGGGCCACTGACCAGTTTGGGGCCACTGACAGACATCCTGTCTCCACTCTACTGAGGGAGAGCTCAGTCGTGTTCAGTAGTCATTTGGACCAAAGCCAATGGGCAGATGTCGTTGTGGAGCAAAGTGTGGAACTTCTACAACGATAACGAGGCACAAGGCTTAAGAAGTCATCTCAAAGCAGAACATCCAACTGGCTCTTGCGGGCCAGCTCCACATCAGAGGTCCTAACTCTCCCTTCTCATGGCACGCCCTCGTCTTTTGTGCATCTAATCTTATGAAGCACAACCATGGACTCTGCATGGAGTAAATTTCCAGCACTTTCAGCTCTCTGCCTCCAGTCTCCTCTGGAGATCTTAGTGTCTTACTGATATACGGACACTTTCACTTGACCAAGACAACTTCCTTTCTTCCTCAACCAGGTTGAGAAAGAACCAAGAGAGGAAATTCATTTCATCCTGACATCCCCTCGTGCAACTTCTTGTCTCTTTGAAGGCTTGATGTTACCAACTATTTCTATCTCAAATGGTTTTGAGGCATTTCCTCTTTTTACAGTCCCTGTTCATCCTTGTCCTGCATTATTGGATGGTGCAGACATTTATTTTCTATGAAGTCTTTGATACTTTGTGATGCTCTCGCTGTCTCAGCTGGTTTTGAAGTTCTTTTCCTTTTGTGTTTCAATTATTTACTGGTCAAAGCCTTGTGCTCCAGTGATAAATGCTAGTGTCATCTCTGCAGGCCCTTCACCCCTCTTCACCCCTGCCTGTGATGGTGTTTAGTGACTGCTCAGAACTGACTGACTGATTGCCTGGGATGAAGGTGTGGAAGAGTAGCTCTCTCATTCCAGCCAAGTGTGACTGCATTTTTCTAAGCCTCAAAGTGAATTCAGCCCATTTCCTCCGGTTTTATCCTGTGGAAATCACAGATCCTTTCCCCCTGAAGGCACTGTGGCTCTCCCTCAAACACCACACAAGACTGAAGTACTGAAATTCTCCACTCAACATGCTCCTGTGACCCTTGAAGTGATTACATAACAAGTATGCTGGCCGCCGTTACTGCCTCACACAGATATTCAACAAGTCCAAGAGATGTCCTGGTATGCTTCCTCAGTCTGTGCTGAACATTTCATTCCATTAACAAATGGTACATAGGAATGACTTTGTGGATTGACCACCCAGGGTGAGGTCACGGTATAAACCTCAGTCAGGCTTTCATCAGAAGCTTGGCCCTCCTGAAGCAAGTATTTGAAAAATGAGCTTCTGCAAGCCTCAGTAAGGCAGCTTTCTTGTTTCAACTGATAGGATTAAAACCATATGTGTGAATGTACAGTATGTGTGTGTATGTGTGTGTGTGCATGTATGCATGTGCATGCAACACCATAAGGGTACAAATTTGAAATCAGTGTTTTAATCCTGCAAGAAAGCCTTTCTACAAAAAACAGTCACATGAGCCGTGTCCGTGATTCCCTCTTGAGAAGGGGGAGGTTCGGGGACAAAGTGTTCTGGCTAAAGACTCTGTTTGTCAGGCAAACAGTTGAGTTGGCACAGACAGATGCAGGGTCACACCAGGCAATGACAAGGGTGAACACATTGCCTCTCATTTGCCATAAATATCCAAATACTGGCACTTATAACCTGATTGTTTCTCCTCCTAGGAGACGGCAGCGCTTTGCGTGTAATCTAATCACCTATGGCGATTAGTGACCCAGTTTTCCTCATAACTAGCCTAGATAAGGAGAATGCATTTCAATATTTCATTTATTTTATTGTATTTTCATATATTTCCATTCTTATGAAAACCCAATCCTTGTGACTGACACATCAGCATGCAGCAGCAAAGCCATAACCGTGGCATTAGCAGATGAGCAAGCCTGAATTTGCAGAACAACAAAACCACTTGTATAACATTTTAACAAAGCTGTCCTAGCTTGCATTATCCAAGGTATGATAAATACTGCATGCAACGAGTGACAATTCATCCGAGGCTGTCCGAGGAACATTAGGTTCTCAGGACACGTCGAAAGAATTTGCACTGAAATAATACCCGCTCCGTTTGAAAACCATTATTTGTTCATCGGGTTCATTAGCTCTCTGTGTCTAAAGGGAGTACTGGCTGAAGCTGCGGTACACGGCCCAAAGTTTCTTGACCCCGCCGTTGTACATCCTATCATGCTGACACACCCTCACTATCATGAATAAATAAAGCACAGAGTTGTTCCTTGAGCAATTAATGCAGCACAGCAAGAACAATACCGCTTGTGAAAATGGTGTCAAATTGATGAGCATTGAATGAGATGTCATGTAGGTTAACAAATAGAAAAAAAATGAATGGATGCATTATCCAGCCAGAAGTTAATCCTACTGTATGGTTCTAAAAAATAGAAAAACTGTTAATTGGTAAGTTTTTACTGGCAAAAGGCATCAAATCAATCAACTTAGCTGAAATCATCATCACTAATCATTGCTGCCACCCCCCCTCAGTTGTTAGTAGAATGCTTTATTGTCCTGTTGTCCTGTCTGTACTCATGCAGTATAGGTCTTAACAGCCAGAGGCACATTGTGAAGCGGCCTCCTCATGATAAAACGTGTTAAAATTTAACTTATTTGGAAGCTTGACTGGGAGGGACGTTTGATAAAAGACTGATAGAGACTGCTTGGCCAGAGAACATTACAGTAAAGAGTATCATTTCTATTGAATTGCAAACAGCAAGTATCAATAAGCCATTCCAGGCCAATTTCATCATGACTGACTTCACTGCGGAAACATATCTTCCAAATAGGGGGTTTCTAAAAGGGTTCACACCCCTGGGAGTCTAGGAGTGTATGGCACCAAGGTACATGTAAGATTTAGATACACATGTAAACACATTTTCCTCAGATCGTTTCCTTTCACTTCACAATGAAATGTTGATGGAACAAGAACTTAGTTGTTGCACGTTATGAATAAGTGAGGTCAGGAATAAGAGGGAAACAAAGGTAACGTAGCATCATCAGGAGTCGATAGGGTGGAAAAGCCCGTCTGTGGGTTTGGGTGTACAGTGACGGTCAGAGCTGGGGCGAAGGTCAATGACGATATCACAAGTCCAACAAAAACAAAAATGAAGAACCCTCTTTTAGTGCATAATTATCTGATTCACGTAACCGTACATATAATCATACATGTCTGACATGTACTGGCAGGGACAACGGCGAGTTCCAAGTATATGCTTTTTAGGCATCGTTTTTAGGTTAGTAAAAAAAAGGTTTGCTACATGCAAATATTTGCTGTTTTTAAGTAAGGTCTTTAAAGTGTCTTTAAATTGAACAGCATGACTTATGGGAAATGTATTATAATGATAATACAGTGTATATATCAGGTATCATCTGAGAAAGCTGGAAGGAAGCTGCTGTCAATGTCATTTAATGGAATATGTCAGATATAATATCGCAAACAGGTGGAGGTGGTGTGAGGCGGTCATTGTATTTGGGCATTGTTTGATATTGTATTACTCTGGATGTGAAATGACACAACTATGAGATTAAAGTGAATAATAAAGTGAGGGAATAAGACGTGGATGAAAATTCCCTCAAATTCAACCTGACAATCTGCACTCAAATCTCATCGTCATTGCAACAACAACATATTACTCAACTCTTTTGGAGCTTGCTGTATTTACCTAGTAGTTTCATCATGACACTAAGGGCATTCAGTAGACGTGCCGATCCATTCAATTCATTGAAATTAAAAGGTAAGCCTGTTGGTTAACCAACACTTCATTCTGAGGATCTTGCATGCAGACCTAGAAGTCAGACAGTTGCTGCTGCATGTCCCTAAGAGGGCTGCAGTCAGTTCACTTGCAATCAAATCAGCACAAAATGAAAACAGAAGCAGCAATTCATTTACTAATGAAAGTGCATTCATTCTCAATCGTTTCCTAATAGAGTTGGACATCTCATCCTGGAGATTTCACAGGAGCTGAACAGTTTGTACATTTTGAAGAAAATGACTTTCCTGAGGAGGTCAAATTAAAAGTGGCATGCCCCGCCCTGGGCCCCCATGTAACTCTATCAGATGAACAAAAATAACCATACCTGTGAAAGAAGAGCAGGATGGACAGCATGGTCTGGTCAATGTTGCTGTTGCAGATGCCCTCGTTGAGGAGGAAGCAGGGGTCCCTCACCACCGACTCCAGGGAGTCCTGCCTCATGATGTTGTTCAGCTTGTCTGTGTTCAGATTCTGGTACATCAGCTGGTCCCGAAGCTGGCGGAAGTGGCTGACACTGGGGCTGGTCGGGCTTCCAGGCAGGCCCCCCCTGGCGCTGAGGCCCGACCTGTGGCCCTGACCCGAGACCCTAGACATGGAGTCATCGCAGCCGTTGGCCAGGTCCAGGCAGCAGCTGCAGCAGTCCAGGCCGATGGGCGAGCGGCAGTCATCGTCTGACATCTCGGAGGGACAGGAGGATGAAGAGAAAGAGGCACAGGTGGGGATAGACAGGTGCAGCAATCACAGGAGAGGATGACAGAGACAGAGCTACATGGATGAAAGACAATGTGAAAGAGAGAATGTCAGTAACAGGGTGTGTTCCTCGGCTCTGACAGGCAGACAGACAGGCGGG
>OOFE01023480.1:0-11158 GCA_900323365.1 Monocentris japonica | reverse complement strand
ATGCCAGTCATCGCCTGCAGTATTTCACAGCTGGCTACAGCAACGCCTGGGTGAAGGGGTGGGCTGTGCTGAGCAAACATGCTGGGAAAACTGTGTGTGTGGGTGAAATGCTTCAGCATGGGTCAGCATGAGGGCTACTCAGGTCCTCACTCTAGTCTTAAACTGGCCTTTCAGGCTGCTTTTGGAAGAGACTGACTGAAACGGTCAGTGTCAGCCTTGCTAATGGTCTTAAAAGGGAGGCATCAGTAACTTCCAAGTAGCAAGACCTCTTCTTGTATAAAACAAGATCCTGCAGCGTCTGCCAGTTCTTAAGTTAGCCATTTAGGTGTGTACGGGTGCTAAGAAAGCCTGGAACTCTTATTATTTCAACTCTGTAGAAGTTTTCCCAATTCCACTTTGGTCTGTTCTACTGTTGTGGTGTGAAGATAGAACTGCGTGCGTGTACTCTGTGCTACATATGTGGTGTGTTCTTGTGGGTGATGCATCGACACCATAACAACCTATCTTGAGCAGCAATGAGGTTAAGGCTCATTCCGCCCCTTTGTAAAATGTTCAAAAAAAATTCAATATGATTGAACGCCGGTGCAAAACCCGAACCTCTAGAAAGAAGCCCTTGTCCTTTGAGTCTGCATGACTGCCACTGAAACCTGACACTTACCCTTGATGTTTAAGAGGATTGAAATTTTGTCTCCTATTAAACTCCGTTGCAGCTGTGCTGGAAATATCTCGACAATGGTCAATTAATCATGGGAATATGAAACATGCGTCGGCAAACAGCAAAATGGACACAGAAATAAAAAGGTACATCTCATTTTAACATGAGAGTTGAGGTGTGTCTGTCTTACATGGCAGCTCCAAGCCGGTGTGTCCTGCGGTGGTGCGGGAAGAGGGGGGAGAGTGTCTACCATCAGCCATGTCCAACTCCGAACACTGGGCCTCTCCGTGGATCACAGCCAGCCCTAGCCGCAGCCTCTCAGCATAGGACTGAGCTCTAAAACCGCACACACACACACACACACACACACACGTGTCAAAGAAACAGATAGACACATACACACAAACAAATATATAGCCAAAAGAAAGCATAAAGCAGAATGTCCAGAAGCTTGAACACAGACAAACAGCGAACACAATAAGATCACAGAGACAATTGTGACGGCAACATACGAGATACACGTGTACAACAGAAAGTGCGACTAGAGAAAATCAATAATTGCAAGTCCTGCATGTCCCAGGCCTGTCGTTACCTCTTGGCAGCCGATGGGGACTTTGCAACAATTACAGCATTCCTGTAGTCTGGGATCTGGGGAAGGAGAAGGAGAAATACGGTTTTAAAAGCTGGAATACTGACCTTTGACCTTTCAACTGAAGTTCAAAATAAAGGTTTTTAGGTTCGAAAATACATTCTCAGAAAACAGGGCACAACACTATCCTTTGCTACTGGCACTGTGCCTGTTTGACAAAAAGGCACAATGTTGCAGTGTGTGTAATGTAATGCAGCCTTGCCTCCTCCTGGATGTACTGGATGAGGAAGGGGGAGGCCCTCAGGTTGTCAACGGGGAAAGTGAAGAAGCCCTGGATCTCCTTCTGATGGAGGTCCATGGTGATGATGTGAGTTAGCCCTGCAGCAACAAGGGAAAACACCAAGCTTTTGTTACGGCTTCAAGGAAAAAGGTCTTGACCGATTAAAAGTACAAAATATATTTTGCAGGATCTACTAATGAATGAGTTTTTCAGTAAACCAGTGATGTAGTCATGTATAAGTACGTGCAAAGGCAAAAGCTACAGTTGCAAGAAAATGTTTGTGAACCCTTTTGAATTACCTGCATTTAAAGGGCTCCTAAAATATGGTCTGATCTTTATCTAAGTCATAAAAGTAGAGAAATTTAACAGAGATTAAACAAATAACACAATAAGTTGTACTTTTACATGTTTTTAATAGAACACATTAACAGCTTGGACTGGGTAAAGTATGTGAACCATGAGATTTACTAACTGGTGGAACCCCCTCTAGCAGCAGTAATCTCTACCAACCGTTTTCTGTAGTTGCTGATCAGACCTGTTAGGTTAGGAGGTATTTTGGACCATTCAAAGCAGCCCAAAACAATGGTGCTCCTTAGATTTACTGAGATTTTAGGAGCCATTTATACAGGAATGCAGGTAATTCAAATGGGTTCATAAATCTTTTTCTCACAACTGTATAAGTACTAAATGTTAAAATTCAGTAAACTACAACACACAATCCATACCAGCTTTGGCTAGCATGGAGGCTAGCAGCTTGCAGACAATAGATCCCCTCTTCCTCATCTTGGACTGTTTGCTGTAAGGGAAGTAGGGGATTACCCCGATGATGTTCTTGGCACAGGACGTCTTCAGGGCATAAGCCATAACCAGCAGCTCCATGATGGCTGTGTTGACATCTCTGAGCAATAAAAGAGGTATGCAACAGCTGATTAGTTCCTTCTCTCTGGTTGAAGGTGTGCCAATCGGTGCAATCGCCTGGCGTAGTGTTTGGTTGGAGTGACAACCTGCAGACTCTTGGCCCTCCGTGACACATGGTTGCCCATCCCTGATGTATAGGATGATATGGACGAGGAGCCGATGGGAAATGACGAGTTTGTTTACCCGACGAGTAGATGGTTACCAGCTCTTTACATGTGTGGCTTTACTTCGGCTCACGTCAGCATGATTAGTGCTACATTGCTGTCAAACGCCTGTCTTTCAGCAGAGAGACTCTGTGGCATTCCATTGAGCAAACAGTGTAAAAAGAAGACCGACTTGTTTTTATTTTTTATTGTCTATTAAAAAAAATAAATAAATAACTAATTAAGACCTAGGGACAACTTCAGAAGCTAAGCACTGCGTGAGCCAAAATGACTGACTGCTCGCAGGACCAGATTGTCCCATATGTTTACCAAAGTAAGACTATGAGCTGGAGGCTGACATCAAACGCTGTATTGCAGTTGGATTTTGATTAAATATCATGATTGGTATTTTGATGATAGGGACAGTTTCACTACAGTATACAGCAAAGAGGAGGTGGTGTAACGGGGTAGTGTTTGTATCCCTTTTGGCCTTGACAGCGTGGCGAAATCAGAGAGCCGGCACAGAGAGGTCAGCGGCCTGCTGGACCTGCACACTTATTCATACTCTCCGTCTCTCTTAACCGGCTGCCGCCAGCCAGTCAGCTGCAGGCTCGCTAAAACATGCCCCATTATAGCAAATCATAACAACAAAACCATTATGGGAGTATCAACTGATTCCTGCCTTGTGAAATGGCCATAGCTAGATGTTGCCTCCCCTGATTTACCTGCTGCCCAGGTAAGCTTCATTTTGATTGACACTCTAACCCCACCCCCGACGAAATTGTACGCTGTGGGAAGGTTAAATGTGACCTGAAAAACAACATTAGCTGATGAGTACAGTGCACACAATGGCCTCGATCCCCTAACAAGCAGATAGGTTTTAAAATGTGTGTGCAAATTTGCAGATTCAAAAAAATAAAAAACACAAGGCATGGATAACATCTCTCTCACCTGGGAATGGTCTGGATGATAAAGATATCTTGACCACGGACCGAGTCTTTCACATCCACCCTAGTCTCTGACAACAAGACAAAACACACACAGTCACTTTGGAAGTGCACACTCAAGTCAGACAGCATGAAACCAGCGCTCAGCAGATAAACCCAACACTTGAGATTGAGATTCAATGTGAAACGGGGGAACCTGAAGGATATTTCTCAACCGTACCTCTGTTTGACTCTTGATAAACCACTGACCTGCCCAACTCAACACCCAAGCGTCTGGAAAAAAAAAACAGAATAGAGAGTGTCAAAACAACAAGCCATTTTCAACACAGACTCCAACTAATAACTGATAAATTGCTGTAACCCATTGGCCAGTCTGTTTCAGAAACAGTTTCTTGGAAATATCAACAGACAATTATGTCAACCCTGAGTGTCAGAGTGAGTCCTTTGTAGCATGGTTATGTCTCAACTGCTGTTGTGCAAGTCTCCTTCTAATATGCCTTTCCAAACACCCATTGGATGCTGTCAGAAGGAGACAAGTCTGCCATACACCGATCAGCCATAACATTAAAACCATTTGGCGGTGGACAGGGGTCAGCATGGGCACTCTGACCGGTCTGTGGCTACGCAGCCCCATACACAGCAAGCTGCGATGCACTGTGTGTTCTGATACCTTTCTATCATAGCCAGCATTAACTTTTTCAGCAATTTGTGCTACAGTAGCTCTTCTGTGGGATCGGACCAGACGGGCTAGCCTTCACTCCCCATGTGCATCAATGAGCCTTGGGCCCCCATGACCCTGTCACCGGTTCACCAGTTGTCCTTCCTTGGACCACTTGTGGTAGGTACTAACCACTGCATACCGGGAACACCCCACAAGACCTGCCGTTTTGGAGATGCTCTGACCCAGTCGTCTAGCCATCACAATTTGGCCCTTGTCAAAGTCGCTCAGATCCTTACGCTTGCCCATTTTTCTTGCTTCCAACACATCAACTTCAAGAACTGACTGTTCTCTTGCTTCCCAATATATCCCACCCCTTGACAGGTGCCATGGTAACAAGATAATCAATGTTATTCACTTCACCTGTCAGTGGTTTTAATGTTGTGGCTGATCGGTGTATGTATAAACAGTAGTAAAAGCAGAGTGACTCATAGTACTCATAGTTCATTTAGATGTCACGTACGTGACAAAATAAGTCAAGTCACAAGGAGAACAAGCTCAGGGATTATGAATAAGGCTGTGGGTGGGGCCGAGGTAACCAAATCACAAATTTGCGAAACAACAGTTTAATTAAAACGCCAATTCAAAGCAGAAAGTCAGACGACTGAGGACTTGGCATGTGACTGTGGGAGGCTCCCCCAGTACTGTTAGCAGGGATCCCTGTAGGCAAGACAGGGCTGTCTGGCCTCAGTGGCCTCGCCCTGTTTACATGCCTGAACCTGGGCCTTGCGCCAGCGTATGACACAGAGTCATTAACTATTCAAGTGGAAAAATAAAAGCACCCATCAGAAAGGACTGTCGGTGCCAACGTGTGCATGTCACGGCCAATATTCTCAGTGCACGATGGCGCGTTCTCGTGTTTGCAGACTTCACCTTTGCACCGTAACAAAACTCTATTCAGCTCTGTAATGGCAAAGCAATCCCCCTAATAGTGTTCAGCGGTGTTGCCAAACAGTGTGAAGGGGGTAAGCTCTTTTTTTCTGCGTGGGTAAGGTGATACAACTGCTGCTTGGCCGATTGACAAGTCTGCAGGGCCAGGGAGATAATGGTGGCGTGACGGTGGTCTGGGTCTTCATTCAAACGCCTTTACTTGAAAAGGATTACTCCCCATTTCCCTGTTTCATGTGATTATTCTGATGTGTGTAATTCAGTTTCACCTGTTTTGTGAACCAAAGAACCATTTATAAGCCACATGAATAACTGCTTAACATCTGTCTGGCTCCTCCATTAGATCCGTCTGTGCGTATTCCCTAGACAAATGTCTGTGAAGTGTACTACTTTCATCGCTATTAATCTCAGTGACAGTGTCTTTTGAATCTCCTGATTCGCCCTAATCTAATAAAACAAAGCTTTTATCTTCAAATAGGAGCGTTATTCATTTACGATGATGTCACTCTTGATGGCTAGAAGGATATATAGGTGCCGGACACCTTCATTCAAACCACCTCCCAGCACAACTAGTGGCTACATTGTGAGTATGGGTGGCCCCAGTGGCACCCAAACCCCTGACCACGGTAGTGTTGATGCCGTGCTCTACCGCTGCACTAAATAGGAGCACAAAGTTCAGGGAAGAACTCTATTACCATTTTGAGGGAATAGGACCCATAATGCAGTAGGACTATACACTACTGTTGAGTTGCATCACATTGTGCACAATGTCCCCTCTCTATTTATCAATGCATTGCCTAGAAAGACAGTTCATCTATCAGTAAGCATTATCAACCCTACTACCTCATAAACCTATAATTGCTATCTTTCGATCTTAACAACCAATGCAACCCAGGTGAGGCCATAAATACTGTCAGACATGCTGTCTAGTGCTATGGTGCAACTGGCAGGGTTAGTTGTATTTCTTTCAAGCCCTGTGCGTGTGTGTGTGTGCGTGCGTGTCTCTAATTCCACCGAGATATGAAGTGATACGCCCAGCCCACCTGTACCTCTGACTTCCATGGATCAAATTCCAAACAAGACACACCCCGCCAAAAGCACATTAACGCATGAACAACAATACAATCAGAAATGCAACAAATGAAAAGTTATTTAAACGTCACTTACTCTGTGATCTTCTTGGCCAGCTCGGTGCAGGCAGTGGTCGAGTTGGCAGAAAAGACACGGTAGCCACTTTTCGAAACGTTCATTTTCGTGAAACCATATGACAGCTTTGGCGTTTTGGATTGAGCGACAAGAGACCTGTGAGCCCCAAAACGCCTAATAGGCATGTTGCTTTGGAATCAATTTGGTATTTTATTCTTTCCCCCCCCCTCCACAAACCGTCTAAAAGCGTCCGTTATTACCTGGACAATAGCATCAACACTAAATGTAATGATTGATTTGTTTAGACTACTACCTTGCAGACTCGTCTGCAGGGAGTCAACACCAAATAAAGTCAATTCAAGTGGAAAAAAAGAAATACCGAATTCACTGAAGCTTGGCAAAACAACGCTGTGAAAGGAACTAAAGCAGGAACGCGCACGTCCCACCAGTAACCTGCAGCTACCCTCGTCTTGGTGAGTCAACAACCACCTTTCGATCGATGACAACCACAAAAAAACTGGGTCTAGCACACAAAACAGAGAGCAGTTGGAACGCTGGGCTCTCGAGCTCCATGCGGACCACCGAGGGCACACACTGGCGTTTCACTCCCAAAAACCGACCTTCTGAGAAAACAGACGGAGTATCTGCGCTGCTACAGTGTCAAAAAAACAAACTCCGCTTCTTCAATTCAAATGTGGCGACTGTAAACTTTGTTGCAATGCGGTCGCTTGTAGCAGCTAGGGGGAAAAAAAATGCCACGAGCACACGTTCATTGGATGACTGAACAGTGGGAGTGACGTTCGAGTGATCCAATCAGAGGCTAAATCCAAATAAAACTGGGCGGTTCGATTATACTCTTGACCAATCAGTGCGTAGTATAAGTCTGACATCAAATTAAGGCGCAACAAGGATGCATGTGGTTTCATAAGCACGAAAACGACTGTGGCGACGTCGTAGAAGTTTATTTTTCTTGCTGAGTGACGTTCAGCTGAGGATTTCCGGAACAAGACTTTTTCATTAATATTATTTAAAACAATCATAACATGACATCACAAATTTATACGTTTTAACAAAGTTGTAGCTTATAGACAACAACAGAAGTACAGCAGAATTCAATGAAAAAGAAAAAAGAAATAACGAGGAAATAAAAAGGTACATTCAAATTATTTTCAAGTAATCATAGCTTGCCTGAGGATTGCTATATTGCTATATTACTACAATCCTCATAAATAACCTTTATCATACCATTCCTTCATAAATATATAATAAATATGTGAAATTATACTTAAATGCTAACTTCCAAGATGTAGGAAGTCACACAATTATGAATGTAATATGAAAACAATAATTAAATCACAAATGTCTGTGCAAGAGCAATTTATTAAAATACAAAATGGCATTTATGATATAAAATTTGCCAATCATTTTTACATTTTCTATACAATATAGGCATCTTCTGCATGGCTTGAGATTTTTGGAGTAAAAAAGTTCATACTAGTGTATGTATGGGCACCTTTTTTCAGTACATTAACAGCTCAAAGACAGTAATAAATATTGACTAAAGTTTGAGCAGACCTCTACTCCACAAAGAATCAAAATCTCTTCATGTGGAGAAAGAAATGGTTGACTCAAGCCTGCCTGATCTTGTTAAGTAATACTAGAGGAGACCCTATTTAACTATTTATGTCATATCTATGCCTTGGCCACGCAGCTTTGTCTACCGGCCTGGGATCTAAAAGAACCACTTCTCTCACCCTCTAAACAAGGCTGATGAAAACATTGCTGCTTGTGTCATATGAGGACACTTGGGTGTAACAGATCACAGCTCATGATCGTGTCTTGGCTCAGTGGCTCACCACACCTAGGAGTGTTGCTACATTCCTTTACAGAGGTAATTACAGCACAGCAGTCCAGGATGCTTCCAAATGAAATCACAGTCAGCTGTTTTGTCTGTTATGTTGTGATGTTAGGTTGTAGCTATCAACAAGTAAAACTGCAAATTGGTGTCCTCCCTTTTAAATCCTAATTTCAAGGTTCATCTCTGTCCATATTTCGCTTGATGATTTTGTCACGTTAATGCCCTGCATGTACCAATAGCCATTCATCTTCCCTTGGCCTTATCCTGATCGACAATGCCTTTTTTCTTTCTTCATTTAATGTTTTGACTGCTGTGAAGATTGCATTAACATCCAGTTGATGCAGTCCCCCCCCCCTCTCTCTCTCTCAGCCTTTCAGCACCTTCTCTTTAAGCAGGTCCAGAATGACCTGTCTCTCCTGGCTCTCCAGCTCAAATCTGCTCTCCCTCTCTGTCCTCTCAGCTTCCAGACGCTGCCTCTCCAGGGCGATCTTACCTGAGAACAAAGGAAGAGAGATGTAATATGCAGCTTATCGCCACTCAAGGATGATGACAGCATAGCAGCAAGCACAGCCTCATTTCCTCCTTGATCTTTGAGTTCAATTCCAACCAAACTTTCATTCTTTTCAACTGTTTTTACAGGACCAACTTGTGCAAATGGCAAGTGATGTGAGTGAAATGATATTCCTTCACCATGCACTTCGCAGTGTAGGGAAAATGTTTCTACATTTGTCTTTCAGCTACTCCAAAAGGAGCTTGTTGGCATTGTCAGCATTCCTCACTGAAACCACTGAGCCAGCTTATCGTTTATTTCAATGAGGAATGCTAACAATACTATTACACAATTTTCTGATTAGTGCCTATCAGAAGTTCGGTCATTCTGTGTGCCGATACAGAGTTGTTTTCTCCATAATGTGGCAAGTGCCTGGGATGAAATAAAGTGACTAAAATTCAAAATGTCAAGGCACGTCATTCAATTTTCCTGAAAAATGCACTACAAATATTAGAGCCAATAATCATTGTCAGCAGTCATTGACCTGGATTGATGAAACTATAGACCAGAATAGCGCTGTCATCATTTTGGGACATCTGGATCCTATTCCGGATCTTTTTATTGCCTTCCAGACTTTCCGGATTTTTGGTCCTCTCTCTCACTGCTAACAAACTAGTAGAGAATGTATGTGGTGAAAGGGACGCCTGTGTCATTCATGTGCTGCAGCTGACCTCAGGGACTAATGCTAGATTGCAGGTTATGGCTAGTAATTGTTTCTTTTTTTCATTGTGGCTTCAAAACCGATCAAAATCCACCTGCGGGATTCAGAATCCATTATTTGGCCGGAAAAATTATGTCACACTTGAAAAACGTACTCCTCTGAATCTCCAGCTCCTCCCGCCGCAGGGCAAGCTCCTCCTCCCGCAGCCGTTGCTCCGCCTCTGAGCGCTTCTCCAGGAAGCTGAGGATCTCAGAGTAGGTCTGGCAGCAGCACTGGCAAGGCCGCTTGGCTGTGGGTGCCGTCGAAAGCTCAGCCAGTTCCTCGCGCTCCAGCTCTGGCTCTGCGGGAACGAGAATAATCACGTGATACTTCATTGAACCCTGAAGAGCCAGACTCTTTTCTCTTGCCCCTCTTCCTGGGGAGGTCAGAGGTCAGGCTACAGACCATGGATGGACTCAGCATCTGATTGACTGTGTTTGAAAGAGTGTTTTCATGCACTGTATTATTTGATTTGATTTAGCTGACAACAACAAAAACAAGGACAAATAAAAACCTCATAGATGTTAAAGATCATGATGTAAATATGGCTGGACAGGTTAGGCAAGATACATTCAACATTAGCGACAAGGTGTTAAATTACATGAAAAGTACAATCTAAACACAGATCAGCAGAGATCTCCACATGATACCAAGGTTGCATGAATTTGAACTTTTTCTGAATTATTGTTCCTGGGATGTTGCCTTCAACGCTCCTATTTCCTCTACATATGTGAAATAAGGATGCTGCTTGGAGGACTTCGGATTTCACTCAAAGCACCTTAGCATACCATGAGTGTAGCATGATATAGTATAGATGACATCACCGTGGCGTCATTTAACTGAGCTATATTCTGTGATGAAGCATACATGGGTGGGGTTTGCCTCTGAACAGGCTTTGATAACTGCTAAGGAATGAAACTGAGAGTGATAATGAAAGATGAAGGCCATTTCCTTAGAACCCTAGAGTAAAAATGGCTGTCAGCAGATCAAATGACAACCTCTGTCAAAGTGAGAAAAATGAATTTTGTTCAAAAGTGTTTTCCTAGTCTTACCTGTGGTATGTATCGGTGTGATGGTGATGTTGGGTTTGTCCTGCTCAGGTAGAGTTAGTTCTTCTATAGCTCGCGGTCTCACTTCCTCATCCTGGTCATGAGAAGATCAGAATAACAATGATACTTACTTCTAGAACAAAAAGAGGCGTAGTGGGAGGAATAGTAGTACTAGTAGTAGTAGTAATAGTAATAGTAGTAGCAGCAGTAGTAGTAGTTGCAGTAGTACTAGTATTAGTAGCAGTACTAGTAACAGTGTTAGTATTAGTAGTAGTAGTAGTAGTAGTAGTAGTAGTAGTAGTAGTAGTAGTAGTAGTAGTAGTAGTAGTAGTGGTAGTAGTAGTAGTAGTAGTAGTAGCAGTAGTAGTAGCAGTAGTAGTAGCAGTAGTAGTAGGAGTAGTCGTAGTAGTAGTAGTAGTAGTAGTAGTAGTAGTAGTAGTAGTAGCAGCAGTAGTAGTAGTAGTAGCAGTAGTAGTAGTAGTAGTAGTAGTAGCAGCAGTAGTAGTAGTAGTAGCAGTAGTAGCAGTAGTAGTAGTAGTAGTAGTAGTAGTAGCAGTAGAAGTAGTAATAGCAGTAGTAGTAGTAGTAGTAGTAGTAGTAGCAGTAGTAGTAGTAGCAGCAGCAGTAGTAGTAGTAGTAGTAGTAGTAGTAGTAGTAGTAGTAGTAGTAGTAGTAGTAGTAGTAGCAGCAGCAGTAGTAGTAGTAGTAGTAGTAGTA
>OOFE01023471.1:0-11267 GCA_900323365.1 Monocentris japonica | reverse complement strand
GCCAGCAGACCCAGCAGCAGCAGCAGCAGCAGCAGCAACAGCAGCAGCAGCAGGCGGCCGGCAGCCTCTTCAAGCCGTTCGGTCAGACCACCACGGCACAAAACACAGGCTTCTCCTTCGGCAACACCAATACCATGGGCCAGGCCAACACCAGTAGCATGGTGAGGCAGGAGGGATAGAGAATACCCATCTATTGATCGGTCTAGTGATCAGTTTCTTTACTTACCTGCCCATTCCACTTGTTGGCCTTTTAATAATGAATTGAACCAGATTTGATAAGGAATCGACAGACCTTATCGGTTTGTTAAAGCTGCATTAGGCAACTTTGCACATTGGCAGCCTCAAGTGACAGCGAGAGGTAACTGTTAAGAACTTAATTACCCAGAAATCCTGTGTGGTGACGTCGTAAACTAAATGTGTTTGTCGTGTGGAGGTGGTGAAGAGATTCAGTAGTTCCTGGTTTAGACTGAGAAGACACTTGCCTAGTTCAGCTTTAATATCATTTTCCCTGGTCGAGAAAAAATGGTGGTAAATTTCCAATGTCACGCTAAATTGTCATGTAGCATGTTGGTATTTTCCTTTCTGCATGCTCCAGTGTGGTCAGTAAGTCTTGGAGAGGTTTTGGACACAGTGTCAAGCCCGTCCTCTCCTGTCCCTCAGGGTTTGTTTGGTAACACGGCAGCGTCCCAGGCGGGCGGGTTGTTCGGTGCCACAGCTCAGACCAGCGCGGCCACCGGCTTCGGGACAGCTACTGGGCTGTTTGGCCAAACCAACACAGGGTTCGGCAATGTCGGCACGCAGGTACAAACCAGGGGAGGGGAGTCTTGTTTGAAATGGACAAAATGGATTCAATCCAGTGATTTAACTTGTGTACTCACCTGTGAAAAGCATTGTAAGTGCACAATAATACAGATTTCATCTTATTCCTACCACTCACTGTTGTTACACATTTAGTCAAGTACATCATGTCTAGTATTGTGTACTAAGAATATTATATACACGGTTAAAGTATCATTAAGTAATCTGACATCTATCGCCCTCTATTGGCGACCAGTAGGAATTGCAACAACATCAACAGGCCTCTGGCTCAGCCCCCCTACCTCTTCTTTTCATGCATTTCTACTGAACATGATCTAGCCAGCTAGAAAATACTGAAATGATCATAAAAGAAAAATACAATTCAAGTAGACACGACAAAACCATTTGATACTGATACAATTTGGGTTTTTTCTAGGAAAGCATAGGTATGTACAGTACTGACACAAATTGTCAGTTATATTTAAAACTCTGGATTTTCGGATTCTATTTTTCTCTTCAGTATCCTGCAATCACCCAACTTCCCCACAGAGATTCCCCATTGATTCTCCTCCACTGTTGGATCTCATCTGATCTCATCTCATCAGGAGCTGTTTTGTGATTTACTTTTTTTGTGTTCACACTTTCCCTCAACCTGCCTCATCAATTTAGTTAGTGGTTTCCTACATTTCCCTGGATGCTGTTTGACAACCCCCGGAGAACATGTCGGCACGTCTTCATTGTGTTCATTCAGTTTGTGTGTGTTGTCTTTTAAAGCAGAGTCTATTTGGCAATAAGACGGCTGGTTTTGGAGCGACCACCACCAGCGCCCCGTCCTTCGGTACAGGCACTGGGCTGTTTGGCAACAAGCCTGCCCTCACACTAGGAACTGGAACCAATACATCCACTTTTGGTAAGTCCTACCTTCACTTCGCTTTGACCAGTCTGTTACATTTATCTGTTGGGGTGTGATGGGGTTTTAGTTGGTCTGAACCATAGTGGTAAAGTTTAGCTTGCCCTCCCTTCATTTTGTTATGCCAGGCTCTCCAAGCATGAGGAACTGCCGCTTTGTCAACACCCGTCTCCTTATACCCATAAACCTTTGCATTTTGGGGTGGTTTCCTGTAGTTGGTTCAGATTACATTCCCACTCTTAACGAACCACCACAGTTCTCTTGGACTGAGATATTTTCAGTCCTCAGTCATTTTGGAAATTAAAACAATGAAATACTCTAACAATTAAGTCCTAGTGATTTTGTAGATCCTGGACTGAAACATCTATTCAGCCGTCCACCGAAAAGCAGTATCTTTTGGAAGTCGTTTCCTATTCTGAAATCTATTCGGCCGGTAAGGTGAATTTCTGGATTTACCAACCGCTGTGGCTTAGTTAGTTTCCTTCCCAAACTGTGAGGTGTGTTTAGTGTTGCTGTTAGTGATGATGGTACCAATATGTTTTACTGGGTGTAGGTTTTGGTGCCAACCCTGCTGGTGCGAGCCTGTTTGGGAGTAAGCCAGCCACCGGAGGGCTGGGGACAGGACTGGGAACTGGCTTCGGAGCAGGTACCAATGGGACCATATCATTAGAAAGGAGCCAGTTAGGGATGCACAGATAACTGTATTGGGCCAAAAACAGGCTAAACTGTGGGTGAAATACTGGCATGCATATAGGAGGATTTCCCCAAAGTCTCAGGTAACATGCAGAAATACAGTAAAGTAACTTCATTTGCTGTATTTCCCACAAATGGAAGGATCACATCTTGACTATTTTGAACTGCTGGGGATGTTTTAATGAAACGTTTCCATATTTCAGTATGCCAATATTCAGCTATTATTAATTCTCAAATGAAACTCACAATCTACCATCATGATCAGTCGTGCAGCCCTGACTGTGAGTGAGGACATGTTGCTGGTCCTCACGTCTTTAAGGGTTAGGTTAGGGTTTAGTTGTTAATGCAAACAGGTATGAATGTGTGTTCAGCAGTGGGCCCCGGGCAGACGTCTCTGTTTGGGAATACCCAGAACAAACTGGGAACCACACTGGGAACAATGGGAACATTTGGAGCGACTGGATTCAACAGTGGAACCAGCACTCTGGGCTTTGGAGCGCCGCAGCAACCTGTCGGTGAGCAACTGAAGTCTCTCTCCTGCTTTTTTATTCTCTTTCTGCTAACTGATTGGCCTGCTATAACTGACTGTGTGTTCCTGTTCCACAGTGCTGAGCACTAGAAGCTGAAAGTATTTTGCAAAAATGACTTGGACTTTGCGCAGCAACTGGCACTATACTGGCACTACTAAAATAGATAAAAAGATGCCCAGTGGACACATGCATGTTAGCCTGTAGTATCGTACCAGATAGTAATGAAATGGTTTTCACCAGATTGGAAGTAATGGCTTGTTTGTTTTCTCCTCCAGCACTGACCGACCCCAACGCAGCAGCTGTCCAGCAGGTGGTGCTGCAGCAGCAGATCAACGCTCTGGCCTACTCCCCCTTCGGAGACTCCCCGCTCTTCAGAAACCCCCTGTCTGACCCCAAGAAGAAAGAGGAGGTGAGAGAAAAGGAATTAAAGGCACATCTTGAAATTTTGAGAGTTTCACTCTCTCACGAAGGCAATGTTTGTGCTATTGGCTTCGTCAGTATTTTGATGGCACGCTACAGTTCCCAATGTTTTAAATGCACAGTGCTGACAAGATGTTTTCCTGTTGATTGAGGGGCCAAAGCACTAACGTTATACATGTAATTGCCAGTTTTCACGTACAGTGGGTAGAAAGTCACCACCCCCTCTCAAAATGTTCAGGTGCACATCACGTTATGTTCTGTCACACCAGAGACTAATCTCACTCGGCTGTAGCTTGTAAACACACCACACGCCTTTCTTCCTGAGACAGACATCATTTGCTAGATGGACAAGGGCAGTCTGACCCAAAAATAAAAGCAGTGGGTTACTGTGTGTTTTCAAAAAAAAAGTGTGGAAGTGGAACAAGCCAAATTGAATTTGTTCTTATTTTCCGGGTATAATACCACGGTGGTATTATACCCGGAAAAGGGGTGGTGACGTTCTGTACCCGCTGTATATTGCATGGACCTAACATCCATCTTCAGCAGAACTGTAGTGAGAGCCCAATTCTTTATAGTTCAACTGAGACACTTTCCGAATAACCAATCACAACTCACCCTATGTTCTGACAGCGTCTGAAACCAACCAATCCGGCAGCCCAGAAGGCTCTGACCACGCCCACCCACTACAAGCTGACCCCACGTCCCGCGACTCGAGTTCGCCCCAAAGCGCTGACGTCTTCGGGCTCCTCCAAGTCACAGCTTTTCGACGGTCTGGACGATGATGAGCCTTCGCTCACCAACGGAGCCTTCGTACCCAGGTACCCATCTGCAGCATATACTGGCCATACTGATCGCTATGGCAACAGCCCAAGATGGCGTTCTTGATCATTGTCACAGGTACAAGGTGTTATAGCTTTTCTCGAATGGTTACCAACACGTAACAAAAGATTTCCTCAAAGTAGTGTACTTACGTATGAATAAAACAAAAGAACACAAAAACAATCTCTAACTGGCTGTCTGGTTGCCACGAGACCATAGCAACCAATGATGACTAGCCATTATTGACATGGATCAGATTGCTTGGCTACAACTACCTGATGTGTAATAAACTTGAAACATCAGCTGATGCCTGATAGCTGATACTGATCCATTATTTTTACTAAACAGACTTGATCACGTTTACTGTGGTTTCTCACACCACTGTCATCAATACTTCTTATAAGTGCTATATTGCCATGTAGTACAGCGTGCTGATCTGATCCATTACTTTCACTAAACATCAAAAGATTGTCGACATTTTTCTTCATTGATTCCTATGTGTGGCAGAACATCAAGTTGAGACGGAGACTGATACCAAGACTGCTTTATAGTGGCTGAAATCATACAGTTATTTTGCTAGATTTTGTGATCATGATTCTTAATCATGATCAGTTTAGGGAACAACATCTTTTTTCACAGTATGTTTGGCTCTTACAAAATTGTTATGAGTTTCAGTGAATTGGGTTCAGTTCACTATTGTGAAAAATAAGCTCACAATATGATACATTTGGTTGTGCAGCTTGGTCTAATATTTCAAACTAGTATTGGTGCATCCCTGAACCCCTTATGTCGCCTCCTGCTTTAAGTGTATGTGTGTCTGTCTCACAACAGGAAGAGCATCAAGAAGCTGGTGCTGAAGAACCTGAACAACAGCCTGTACAGTAGTCCCATCAACAAGGAGACAGATGACCTGGCGTCACCGTCAGAGTACCCCCACAACGGACACAGGTCACAACACACCTGTACAATATATTACTGCCTTAACACATTCTGAGGTCTGTTATCTCTGAATGACCGCTGCTTCACATCTAATGTCACACTGCAGTAAAGTCAGTCAAGTCCTGGTCTGTTTTATTGACTTCTAACCAAATGAACAGAAATACGTTCCTCTTTGGTTCCTGCAGACACTTTCAGAAGCTTCTAAATGATTTAGGCTTGTAATAAGATCAGTTTAAATCAGTATTTTGATGATTAATGTCTTTGGTTTGTAGCCATGTAATAAGTATAATAATGTAAAGCCAGGGTGATCAATATTGGTGTACATGATCACTTACATGATATATCAATGCACAAGCGAGCTGGTCACATTGCATTGACACAGAGGGATCTGCAGTAGAGTTTGACTTCACTGAATTGACTTCAGCTAAACTGTCCTGGACCGTAGCGATGAGTGTTTTAACTTTGGTACCAGTGCTGAGTTTAAAATACGCTGATACCCCGACAATCACAAAGCATGCAGCAGTGTGTTTTGATGTCGGCGTTGAAGTGAAATCGTTCCATATTTGGATCTGGCACCAGTTTGTCAACCAGTTTAGGTGGACTGGGATCCAGTTCAAGACCTGGTGGACTGTTTGATGCTGTTGAAGGTTTTAAGCTGTTTGACTGCAGTCCACGATCCAGAGCCAGACTGACGCTATTACTATCCTCCTTTTGTAATCCACACGTGGTGACGTTGAGCTGGAACACATTACATTACAGTTATTTAGCAGATGCCTTTATCCAAAGCGACTTACAAGGGTGATAGCTAACACACTATGTGGGGATCGAACCCACAACCCTGAGACTCTCATGCTCTACCGACTGAGCTGTCCGGGCCAGACACATTTGGTGAAAGTATCAAACATTAATAACATTCAGTGGTTTGAAACAGTATTGAACTAGGATTGAAATTCTGGCTGTTGTGACAACACACTAGTAGCTATTCCCTTTTGTAACGCTCTCTTCTCCTAACTGCAGCCACATGATGGAGGAGGAGGTGCCGGGGCTCAGCGGCCGGGTGGACGAGGACCCAGAGGTCACCCAGTTCTACGTCAACCCCATTGCCAAGCCGATCCCCCATGGTCGGGCCCAGTCCAGCCTGCAGGACACCATCACCGACCTCAACATGCACAGGCCAGCCAGGAACGGCCTGGAGGTAGGCAGCGGGGATGAAGGCTTCTGTTCACACTGCAGCTGAAAGCGTCCCAATTCACATTTTATTCATACATTTTGTTTTTTCGTTTCATTTCCTGGTTTATTTCAGTCACGGTCTTATATTTCATTCTAACTAAAAAGGTTTGAAAAAATCCAAACTTGGAGACACCTTGTTAATGCAGATTTGAAAATCACCTCAGATGTTTAGAACAACAAATATAAAAGAGAGTAGCAAAATGGTGTGACAATGTTTGATGTGACAATGTTGGGAGGATTGTGGATTATTACTTGGACCTCTAATTCTCTGTGTTTGTGTAGATGTATATAAAGCTCTGATTAAGCTCCCATGCTCTCCTCAGCTGAGCAGTGAGGAGGTGTCGGCGTCTCTGGGCGAGGAGTCGCTGCAGGAGGAGAGAGAGGAGGAGCAGCAGGAGTCCCAGACGTCTCCCCACCCAGCAGGTCAGATACACTACAGCCTTTCATTATGTGGCAGTCAGATGGATCCACGTCAGGTACATCTCCTCACTGGAGTAATGTTAAAAGTACACAAACAGCAGAGCCAGAATGGCTCCTCTTCACTCCTTGGTGTGATCATGAGACTATCATACAACCGTCTCTGGTTGTAGATCATGAATGGACTTCAGTTATCCAACAGTGCTGAGATGCAGCTACTGAGTGAATGTATATGAAACAAGTGTCTTGTATTTCCCCCTATCTCTGTCAGGCATCGTTCTGGGCCGTGTGGGCTACTACACCATCCCCTCCATGGAGGAGCTGGCAGAGATGGTGGACGAAAACGGAGAATGTGTGGTGGAAAACTTCACTGTTGGCAGGAAAGGTAACGCTCTCCTTCACCATCTGCATGAACATCCAGACTCTCTTTGATTTGATGTTTCCTGGTTCGATCTGCAAGCATCTTAAATGATTTGATTATCCTCGTTTCAGTGGAGAGTTTTAGTGTCCCATGATGGTCTAAATGCTGTTTCAGGAGCTTAAGAACATTATGGGGGAAACACTCAATACTTGAATTGTCTTGGTCAAATTTGAAGATGCTGGATATCGGTACTAAACATAAGCTATCAGCATCTTCAATCCAAAAGTGTCAGCCTTCAAGAAGCTGTTTTATTCACCATATGATTTTTGGAATAGAATATGATGAGTGACTGTTCTTACTTGAGAGAGTGGCTGGTCGAGTGGGCAAGCAAGTGCACCAGAATTGGCCTTGAGGCTGCTGCTAATTTCCCACCTTGATTGATTGGGTGGGAGGCTCACCACTGTGCTGTGATTGGCCCTTGCAGGTTACGGCTCCATTTTCTTCCCCGGCGAGGTGAACGTAACGGGGTTGAACCTGGACGAGATCGTCCACTTCAGACGCAAGGAGGTCATTGTTTACCCCGACGACAAGAACAAGCCTGCTGAGAGGGAGGGGCTTAACAGGTGAGTGAGAAGAGTGAGGAAGTGACGGCAGGAATGATGCTCTAAAATGAGTCTGTTACAAGTCATGTTGGGGCCTTTTGACAGTGATCACAGTTGCAATATGACAATATTTAAAGATGCTAGGTGCGATCATTTTATTTTGGGACTGAGGAGCTGAGTCTGGCAGAATCAGTGTCACCCTTTGCCTGTTACTTTTGATTGTTTTTCTTTTATGCTTCATTGTCCGTAGAACACTTTTTGTGCCAAACAAATCAAGCATGTTCTTCTGTATTGATTTCCTTCTCATCTGCTTCTTTAGTGTTGTAGTTGTCAGTTTCATGATGTGTAATGCACCATTGGTGTGATTGCACCTACCGTTGGTTTTCTTTGGTCCAAGCTGTGGTGAAAAATTTTACTTGGTTGAATTTTTGTATTTAGTTTATGTTCACACTGCCCAATTGCAAGCCAACCAGCGCTTGGAAAGTAGCTCATTTATTGAACAGAGTTTTGGTAACCTGTCATCTGGATTTCAGTCCCTGTACTAATCCAACTTGTCCTCCCAGGCGGGCGGAGGTGACTCTGGATGGTGTTTGGCCAAATGACAAGACGACCTGTGCTCAGATCAAAAGCCCTGAGCGCCTGGCGGACATGAACTACGAGGGTCGGCTGGAAAACGCCTCACGGAAACAGGGAGCCCGCTTCCTGGAGTACCGGCCCGAGACCGGCTCTTGGGTGTTCGAGGTGAGTCGGCCTGGAAGGAGTCGATGCAGTCGGGATGCGCCAATACCACTGGAAGAGCTTTGAAGGAATCAAGTCTGACCATTATCCATTGTAGTTGTTTACATTACATTCATTTATCAGACGCTTTTATCCAAAGTGACTTACAGTAAGTGCATTCAACATCGGTAGAGAACTACTAGTCACCAGAAATTGTAAGAGCATTTCCTTCCTAAACAAGCATCTCAGAGCAGAACCAGTGCTAAGGTCAAAGGTCAATAAGTTAGATACCTACTTTTATTCAAACAAATAAGCAAGAGCTAAGAGGAAGGGTCAGGATAGTGTTTCTTGAAGAGGTTGGTTTTCCACGTGTCTTCTCATGAACTGTGTTATCTTAGCTGGTACAGTTGCTGCTTTAGGCCATTAGAACAGCATGGGGGTGATTGTGACTCTGAATAAAAGGGGAAATGTTAAGCCTGGTTCATGCTTTCTGTGCACATAACCTCCGTATGAGCGCAGACGTGCTGTCGGTGTACCTTGGCATTCATGCTTCTCAGGCTTTTCATGACGTTAATTTAGTGGTGTTGGAAAATTCAGCTTTCCAAACCCAGTTTGAGATGAGCCAGCCTAGAGACAGCCAGTTTGTACCGATAGACTTCCTTTTCACTGCACATACCAACTCGAAAGTGTTTTGAAAACACAGTACCTTCATTTTGTTGGGACATTCACTACCTGAAGGTCATCATGCAATATCTTTCAAATCTAGTCTAATCATCTTTTCAGGTCCTAAGTTATCTACTGTCTACCATTCTGTTACATGCTGTCAATGATTGGAGGTGGATGTAATTGAGGAGCAATCTTTGTTCTCTGGTTGACTCCTCCCTCCCTTCCAGGTGGCCCATTTCTCCAAGTATGGCCTCCAGGACTCGGATGAAGAGGAGGAGGCTCTGCCCAAAGCCGACCCCAAGAAACTGAAGACGACGATGCCACTTCCTCCTATCAAGCTGCAGCAGCAACTTCCCCCCTCTCAACAGCAGGTGGCGCCACAGGCTCAGGTAGAGCAGCCTGCGCCCATCCACATTCATCCCAACACAGATCATCCTCATTGATATACTACATAATCAACCTGGGGGGTAAAAGGGGCATTTCACTGGTTTGATATTAGGTGGCAATGCTTCATTTTAAGTGTTAAACAGTTGAATTTAGTTTTGTGTTTGTTCAGTGGCAGTCCAGCTGGCTGCTCGACCCCACAGCTATACAAATGTAAAGTCATAATCTGGCCTCATTCACATAGATGGATAGATGGCTTTTTATTGTAAACATCAACAGGTTGGTAGATTTGTATTTAAAGGCCAATATGGACACACCAATATATTGGTCTAATCCTAGAACAATTAAAATTGCAATAATTGCACCATTGTCCAGGTATCATGATAGAAAATCAGGTATCATGATAGAAAAATCAGATCTGCAGTGCCTCCTGGAATGAGTCCAGAAGGAATCTGGGCTCAGAAACAAACTACAGCTGTTGACATCCATTTCTATCTTTGTTCTGAGTTTTAACTGCCACCCTTACTATTGAATGTAAGCTAGAAAAGTGAATAAGAGGTAAATGACAGTAATGTATTTTTCTGCTGCTCGGCTGCAGCAGAGGAGAAGATGACAGTGTTTCCTCTGTGATTTCATGTAGCAGTGGTGTGGTTTTGGTTCCTCATCTAGTGGTACTAGTTATGGTTCTAGTGCTAAATTGATCTTGGGATAACTTCATCATAGTAAAGCTAAAGATCGACACTTTATAACTGAGGGAGAATTGGGCTAAATTTTACTGTTATTTTAAGTTCATATTGTCACTAAGAGCGGTGTTAGTTTTCTTCACCGCTACTGAAGGAAGAGAGGAAACACTGAAACATGCCTGTGCACGCCATATTGGCATCTGGATGTATGAACTCTGCTGTGGAGGCTTTGGGGTGTATTTAGGATTTTTGGTCAAGTGTAAAATGCTGTCTGCTATATTTCTGACAATCTAGCGACTGATTCTATTGCTACATACAGGATGCCCCATATCTCTAACCTTGGGTTATTCAGGGAGGATTTCACAGTAACACAGCTCCACCCTGTTTCACACCCACACAGTTATACACATTCACTCTGGGAGCAGCTCAGTACAACCAGTTCTCTTGTCACGAGCCACAGGGGTCTTTCTCTTGGTGTCACGAGTAGGAAACTCCATTTACAAACTCAGTTGAAGTTTGATTTGACATGAGCAGTTCAAATGCTTTAAGAGGGAAAACTCTGTATAACGTGCTTTTAAATGTGTGATAGCAATTGTGCTTAATTTCATACTGGTAATGAATAAAAGTAACAGTAATAAAGTTACTGGTCTGTAAGTTTTGTGTACATGAGTAGTCTGTACTAGTATAATAATAATAGGTGTGGTGGTTGGTCGTTGACATTTTCACTTAACCAGTTTTGGCTCTAGTGAGGTTTACGCTCTGAGTGTATGAGTGTATATGAGGGAACTCTACCACCGATACTAGGGAACGAGCTGTGGTGGTAAAGGGGCAGTAAGGAATCTGACCTGTTGACATCGATTGGTGACCAGTAAGAATTACCACAACAATCTCTTACCCTACTTCACTTAAGTGTGTGTGTGTGTGTGTGTGTGTATATTCAGTCCACTGTAGTTGTGGAGCTGCCAAGTGGCATGGCAGAGTTGGACAGCGACATGGCGGACATCACCCAGAGCATCCCAGCAGAGAGCATGCTGGGAGGAGAGGAGGACTGCGACCTCAGTGGCCTGCCGGGGGAGTCTGACATGGCGGGGGGTCGGT
>OOFE01023469.1:0-11611 GCA_900323365.1 Monocentris japonica | reverse complement strand
TGATGTAAAAGAAAATGTGATTCATCAGACCAGGCCACCTTCTTCCATTGCTCTATGGTCTAGTTCTGACGCTCACGTGCCCATTGTAGGCGCTTTTGGCGGTGGACAGGGGTTAGCATGGGGACTCTGACCGGTCTGCGGCTACGCAGCCTCATATGCAGGAAGCTGCGATGCACTGTGTGTTCTGACACCTTTCTATCATAGCCAGCAGTAACTTTTTCAGCAATTTGTGCTACAGTAGCTCTTCTATGGGATCGGACCAGACGGGCTAGCCTTTGCTCCCCACGTGCATCAATGTGTCTTGGGCACCCATGACCCTGTCGCCGGTTCACCAGTTGTCCTTCCTTGTCACTCAGAGTCACTCAGATCCTTGCGCTTGCCCATTTTTCCTGCTTCCAACACATCAACTTCAAGAACTGACTGTTCACTTGCTTCCCAATATATCCCACCCCTTGACAGGTGCCATTGTAACGAGATAATCGATGTTATTCACTTCACCTGTCAGTGGTTTTCATGTTATGGCTGATCGGTGTATATCCTGTACATTAATGAATGATATTGTTTGACCATCTAATGAAGGTCACAGAGACCTTTTTCCGGTTTTGACCAGTCAACCTTGTATTTTTTCCAGGGTAAATATGGCTGATCAGTGCATATTTCTAAGACTGAAAAGTGCGGATGGCAATAAATAGTAACAGTCATAAGCGTTTCACAGACAGAGCAGCAGAAAGGTTTGCAGAAGTCGTGCCCTGAAACTGAATATCGTTAAAATATGATGAGATGATGGATTTCTCAGTAATGACATGGCATTACTTTTCATTACTGGCATGGCATTACTTTTCATTACTGGCATGGCATTACTTTCATATTGCAGCTCATAAGGTCACTGCTTACTGGCTAGCAGCTCTCAAGACCTCAACCTTTTATCATTTATTGTTATTGCTGGTAGGATGGGCAGAACATCCCTTTTATTTCCATGTAAAAATATTCATTAGATGAAATGAGCCGCGTCAGTAAAAAGCTTTTCTTTTTCTAGCAGCACGCATGGTTTCTTTTCCCCCACTCTAAACTTGCTAACCGCAACTTCCAAAGTGCAAGAGAGTTTCTTGAGCTATGCAGAGTTTATTTATTATAATAAGAAATTATTTGCTGTATTTCTAAATTTAATTTTTTCCAAGCCACACACAAACATTTTTTAAGTGTTTTTTTAGGCTGAAAAAGCAACCATGAAGAAATAGGAGCACAGGTATTGCAATTCATATCACAATGTCTGTTTATCCAAAAATGCCTGCCAAAAATGACAAATGGGTTCGCCTTGTGAGACCAGCTGATTGGATGTCTTTCTAATGGCAGAAGTCCTCCCGGGGGTCTTTTCGTTGTAAGTCAAGTTTGTGTTGTTAATTTACACTCCTTTTTTTACCTCCTGAAAATACCGGTCTGATTGTAGCGGACACTTGGACCACCATTTCCCATGCCTGCCAAGCTTGTATTAAACCCTCTTGTCTCATTCAGAGACAACTCATTCCCAGCCCATTCAAATACTCTGTATGGGAGTGTCATCCACAGATTATATTATGTGCTGTGTATTCCTGTCTGCCATCTAGGTAATGCAGCTAGCATCAACAAAAGACCGAATGACACTGTGCACACATCCCATGAGAACTCACACACTAATTTGATATGAAATAAAGTCCTGCCAAGCATCACTTCCCACAGTGCAAAATGAACTTCAGGCACAAAGACTGAAAGAGGTGGCACATTTGAATAGAGGACACATTTGACGGGGAAATAATGGGTCATAACGCTAGATTTATAAGTGTATAACTGTCTCTGTTTCTGCCTCTATATGACAGTGATTACTCCATACTTCTATGTTCAAATCCGGTGACCTGCTAGACCAAGGTTGTCCAAATGCATTCATATTTAAACCATGATGGTTTCAAAATACTTCCCAGTCCATTGCATTGGAATTTAGAATAGCAAATACATATCAGTGTATTCTTCACTCTGTGTGGAGCATTATCTGTAACTGTGTAGGATAGCAGCCAATAATCTGCCTGTACTGAAAAGGGCTGAACTCAGCAAATCCATTGGGTCTTGGCACTTCACAATGCCTGTGTGAGTGAGCAGCTAAACACACTCAGCTCTCATTTACAGGTGTCATGCTAGCAAGGAATACAGCTTGCTTTGAGGTTGAGTCCCAAAAGCGTGCACATGATTTAGACCAGGAGAGTTTAACCTATACGGTATTTGAAAACTCGGTCCCTATTTCACAGTTTACCTCTTACTAAAGACATTTTTGATTGTAGATGTGATGCAGCTGCCTGGATAAAAATACACCCTGTCGGCAAAAAATGTGTAGGCTATATATACACATTGTAATGATCGAGTACTGGTGGACCCAGAAGCAGACAGAGGCTGGAGGCAGAAATTCTCAAAAAAGGCAAGTCTTGACTTGAGAGTAAGGAAATACAGACAAGGAACTCAATGGTACTTGATTGGGAAAAGCTGGACCGGCAGTAGGCATAAATGGCAAACAAGCAGTGAGCATGTTTGAGGGCAGAGCTAATACACACAGGGGGAGATGTGGGATTGGAATCAGCTGTGCAGCCAGGAGCCCTCAGGGACACGCCTACCAACCTGCAGGGAGAGAGAGAGAGACACACACAACACAGGGAGACAGCAACAAGACGAAGACTAGGAAACAGGGGCAAGTGAGGGTGAAGGCAGAGTATATATATATAGATTCTATAATACATATAGATGGTAAAACTCCTTCAGTGCTGCATTCATTGTAATAGCATGCAAGGATAATTGTAATGCAGAGTGGCGCTGTAGCGTTATCTAACTAGAAGCTAAAAAAAACAACTTCACCACTTCAAAGAATTTTACTGCAGCACATTACACAAGAGGAGCCGCAACCAGCAACTTGCATGGTGCTCAATGTCATGATTTTGTTTTGGCTCAGGATAAGAATAATGTTCCTCATGGTGTTTTGTAAATAAATGTAGTTTAGTTAAAAGTTGAATTGAGTTAGTTTTAATGAATTTGAAGACTAAGTCCTCACAATACTGGACCCTGATTGGTCGACACTAGGCACTAACACTAGGCTTTCCAGTTCAAATGCTGAGTTGGTCTGAAACTGACTGTAAAATAGGATGGATTTATTGAAAATGCCATAACTTCATAAATAAATAAATTCAACCACTCAAACAAAATCTTTTTTTTTCCTTTTTTTTTTCTTCTTATAATGTGGCACCTTTAAACCTTGCAGATTTTAACATGGCTGGCAACAGCTAAGAGAGTGTGCGAGGATGATCAAGCAGAGCAGCAGGACAGATGGAAAGAAAAAAGTAGGATAAGCGCTGAGTATTTCTGCATCAGGAAAAACACATACATGGTTTAACATGGTTAAAATTGCCTGTAAGCACTCAGAACTCTTGAAATAACATACAAAACACTGATAGGTTGAAGCATGCTTGGTATGTCTGTGTGTGTATTTGGTCGAGGCCTCTGCCAATCAGTCACTGTCACGTAATGTGAGTAGAACCAAAGAGCTACGAGTTGCATGATTTCAACCAGTCCATCCCGGGTCGGGTGAGAGGAGCCAGGAAACACAATGTCAGGGCAGGATAAATGGATCTTCTTCACTTTTTACTTTTTCAAATCAAGAAAGGTTCTATATCTGCTAGGTTTGGTTCAACACAAAGAAAATGGGTTTGAAAGTGTATTTTTTGTACCTCTATATATTTTCCTAATGCATAGTAGACTCACAGCCATCCAGAATGGATTCATCTTTTCCATGGCATGATAATCTTTGTTACTACAGCTTTTTGTTAAAATCAGCTGTCTAACAGAACATGATGAGAGGGGAAACCATTTGCTTCTTAAAATAAGTGATGCTTAAAGTTAAGTTTTCATATCTAACAAACCAACTATAGAGAAGCACATAATATACATCATATATAGCATTTGTACATTCTTTTATATTGATAACTGTGTCTCCCTGTCTATCTTTTGTACAACCTGAACCAAACAAGAGAGAGGAGGAGAGAACAGAGAAGAAGAGAGATGAGAGGAGGAGAGAAACAAGAGGAGGGAGGAGAAGTATTCAAAAGCTTGTGCATTTCCACACCAGTTGGCGTGACGGGACCCAGGAGGGTTTTAACCAACTTCTTCAACTCGTTTCATCTCCTCCAATTGAGTTTTATTGTACGGTTCAATTTTTACTATTTTCTTAACTTTATTGGCACCACGTAAAGCTAGAGAGATTGCTTTGGATACTGATATGTTCTACATTTGTGTTCTTCATGTCCTGTGACATCCTACTACACCTACCTGTAACTTATAGAAGAAGTGCGATGACATTCTACTTTTTTTAAGGTAGAACACATGACAGCTGTCACGTTAACAAAACATACCAAACCAGAAAAGTCCTCCATAAATGTTGCAATGTGCCACCATCTAAGGTAATAAAAAGTTGGGGGAAACCTGCTGTGGCATACCCATCAAAGTAACAAGGTCAGAGAGGGCGATGACCATGCCGCTCTCCTCCATGCTGTATGATGAATGTCACTCACGTCCCTGTTTTCTGGGATGCACTGCGTCATTTTACTCCCAGGCTCCGCAGGGCTTTAATCACAGCGGGTCGTGTTTGACCTTTCCAACTTTTCCCAGCAGCCCCAGAGTTGGAAGTGGTCTAATCAAGCCACCGTCTTGTTAAAAGCCAGTGTGCCTCAGGTGGGTAATTCAGTTTCAGACTGAACTTCTAAAAAGGTGTGTGATGCTTTGAGAGATTGCGCAACAAAGACCGCTGAAGATTTCCTCCATGTGCACGGCGATACCTTTCTTCCTGCAGAGTGTTCACTATATGAAGCAGTGGGTTTCACGACACTGGGTGTCCTACTCAAGATTTTTCTGTAGGAGTCACTTAAGGTCCAATGCCATCATCCAATCATCTCTCTTATCTTTCACCACTCTCCTGTGAAGGTCACTCTCTGCCTGGGTATGAATATACTCTGAGTGGAGGAAGTCGGAGCGATGTGAAAAGAGAAGAGAAAATGGGATTTTTGTTATCTGCCAGAGGAGCACTCACTGAATGGATCCATCCACTGGCTCATCCCTCATTCCCTGGCAAATGAAACACCAACGGCCTCTTGATGGCCCCCAGTGATGGCGTCATTAGGAGCAGCGAGGTTGCACGAAGGTTGGGTAAACACAATTAGAACGCCGATCTGTCGCCCCTGGGGCTGAAATGACACCAGAGTTGGCTTTAACTTTAAGTGGCAGACGCTGGCGGACGGCCCCTGGTGAATCTGTCTATTTAGGATGGGTTAGCGTGTCATTCTCTCTCAAACCCCAGAGGGAGAAGGGAGGAGAAATAAACAAACAGGTCACTCTTGTCTGTGGTGCATCAAATCGATATCTAAAAAAAAAAAAATGTTCTAAGATGTTGCACATGATGGGTAATATGGGATAGATATGGCTAATTAAAGACTTCAGAACAGGTGGACTTGTGTGTTATGAGACTAAGTGTGGCGTGCTGGAGCGTGTGGTAACGCTGTGTGAGTCTGCGTGGGTGTATTTTAAGGTTTGTATCCATAAAATGTTGAGTTCTGGGGATGTAGCTATGATTATTTTAGCTAAAACGTGTGGCTACTGTGGCTTATTGACATCAGGAGCCCTTTACTTACTGACTCGAGTGCTTTCAGATTATCTTGTGATGTAAGCTTGTGATGTCTTTGCAAAGTTCAACACACACAAAGTTTTTGGCGTGATGATTAACAAGCACAGGAAGGTGTTTGGGTTTATGGTAGACGCGGTGCTCAGCCATCAATCAAAATTCAGTTTGGTTTCTGAATTTTGCTGAGTTGGTTTTTAACGACTTATGGACATTAATGGAGTCGGCGGTGCAAGAAGACTTCTATTATAGTAGCTGATGATTTAAGATGATCTGGTTTTTTGTTCCTTTATTTTGCAGCACTTTGTAACTTTGTTCAGAAAAGTAGGATTCAAATATATGTGTTATTATTAGTAGTAGTAGTAGTAATAGTAGTAGTAGTAGTAGTAGTAATAGTAGGACTGGTAGTAGTAGCAGTACTACTAGTACTAGTAGTAGTAGCAGTAGTTGTAATAGTAGGTAGTGATAGTAGTAGTACTAGTAGTAACATTAATAGTAGTAGTAGTAGTAGTATTTGAGCACCATGCCATGCTTCATCTGCTCCATTAATAAACTACCTGCTAGTGAACATTCTGTCCTGGTTTCTCATCCTATGAAACTTAAAAAACTGCTGTGAAGTATGTAGTACAGTGGTATGTTCCAGTAGTATGTTCCAGTAGTATGTATCACAGTAGTATGTTCCAGTAGTATGTTCCAGTAATATGTATTACAGTAGTATGTTCCAGTAGTATGTTCCAGTAATATGTATTACAGTAGTATGTTCCAGTAGTATGTATTACAGTAGTATGTTCCAGTAGTATGTTCCAGTAATATGTATTACAGTAGTATGTTCCAGTAGTATGTATTACAGTAGTATGTTCCAGTAGTATGTATTACAGTAGTATGTTCCAGTAATATGTATTACAGTAGTATGTTCCAGTAGTATGTTCCAGTAGTATGTATTCCAGTAGTATGTTCCAGTAGTATGTATTACAGTAGTATGTTCCAGTAGTATGTTCCAGGAGTATTTCTTTCCAGTCAAGTGTGCTAAACGTTCATTCCCATCTAGTGTGTTTGTCAGACACCCCACACATATTTATCCAGCTACCATGGAATAAGCAACACAATACGTCACCTGTGCACTTAATTTACAGGCCATAAAACTTCAGTGATTTATTACTCTTTTATGCACCTTCTCTTTCAGCTTTTATTTTCTTGCCACTACTTATCATCGACTGTCTTTTTTTAAGTAATGACTGTGCAAACAAAAGACGAAACCCTGACCCCCAACTTTTAATTAGCTTTGATAATGAATCTTTATGGACCCTTGATTAACATTTGAGGTGTGATTGGGCGAGTATTTGTTAGCCTACTCTGAGGTGTGGAGATAACACAATGTTATTGATTGTAAGTGTGATTTATGTCTGAGAGTGATTTATGCAGTGATTTATGTTATTGTCGACCCAGCGGGCTTGCCAGGAAGTCCTCCGACTGTTATCCTTCTGTGTTGTGGATGTGCATCGTTCATCGCCGTAGTGATGAATGTGACAAAATACTCAGGGGTTTGGTGTCACACAGGAACGGGACAAATTACTGGGAAGAGGGTTTAAAAAGAGGGGGTTGTACAGTGAGAGATGGCTGGCGTTCAAGATTCCTTCCCATCCGTTCTATCCGTCATATCAGATTGAGGAGAATGTCAAACCTTTGTACATTTCAGTCAATGTCTATAAACATGAACCGCTGTTTCTCAACGCTAGAAAATAGACTCTGACCCATGAAATCACCAGGAAACACTTTCTGGGGGCGTTTTATCAATACTCATACAATGTTCTGAGGGCTTGGAGACAAAAGAGCGTAACTGGCATTTTGGGTGAAAATGATCTCTAAATATCAAGTGAAAGCCCTTGAAGAGATCTATTTAGTAGTCTATTTACCTTTATTTGTGACTTTATGTGATGACTTTATCATTATTAGAAGATATTTACAACAATTGATCAAAGTTAGGTCCACTTTTTGTTTTGGCTCTCCTGTAAAGTTTGCCAAAACCCGCGTACGCCCGTCTGGCTCCAAGCCCTCGGGTTGTTTCTGCTTTTGCACCCCAATAAATGTTCTTTCAAAGCAATGCTAACAGTTATGAACCAGAAAATGAGGCCATATCCGCGATGATAACCCCTAGGTGTTGTAACATTGTCCTCCAAGTCGGCTGTCAATCATTGTCGATGAAGCAGCGTCAGAAGGTGTTACTGGATGACATTACAGATTAGATTGGCTCTCTCTCCCGTTTCTTGGTTTGGGAGAGACTTTCTCTCAAGTCTAGACTGATCGGCACAAGGTAGTAGTCCTTTAAATTGAACCCCAAAATCTATATATTATATATTATAGATATCCTTTTTCAAAGTTAAAGCACTAGCAGCAGGGCCATATTCATTTAGTCAATATCTGGTATTAGTTATTAAAACACCAAAACAATTCACACTGCGTATTAGGAGCATACAGGTGTTAGTATTGGAATTAAACATATGGTGTGACAACAATTTGAGAAAACAACAAGAGAGCATTTCGCAAAGATCTAAAAAATTGTATTGTAAATATTGTATCAGTTCTAAATAATTGTACTAGTATTATTGTTGATAAATGGTGAAAACAAAGAGTTCTTGGTAGTGGACTCAGATTTTTGGACTCCACTGTATTTTTATTTTTTCAACTATAACTTACCTCTGCGGTCATGATGACAAACATCTTTACAGGAGAATAATTCAGTGTCGTTAGCTGAGGACATCTGCTCTCTTTGGCTAACACTCTCAAATGTTACAGCATAGAGCAAGTTTCAAAAACATGCAATGAATCAGTGTACGAATCATTTTGTGCCTTTATGAGAATTAATTGTCTGGAAACAACCAAACAAACAAAACAATACAAACTAGGTTGATTTATGGGTTTCTTATCATCAGTCAAACTGGGAGGGGAAAGCGCATTTCCATGCAACTTTTACCAATTTTGAGTTGATCACAACTTGAATCCAGGGAACTTGAATGTACATTTCCTTATAGTGTTTTTTCGCCATGCAGCCATCTTGTTAGGCAAATAAGTGTTAATAATCAAACTGCCTCAGCCGATCATCAGGTGTCCTTCCTTCTTGTTGTGTGAGCTGAAGAGCACTTTATCAATATCCCGGTTAAGCTGAGTTGAGTTTTTTCGATGCCAGAGTTTGATTAAGAGGGATTCAGAGACCTGTCAAGTGCTTCTGGACTTTTAGTCCTCTAGGTGAACAACATTGTATTTCATTCCTTCTCAGGCAGGCTGTAGCATATTTGTTAATTTCTGCCCCTTAGGCCTTCTTTCCTACTGTGCTTGATTGCGTTGGTGCTGTTGAGCTCCTAAATATAAAATATTCAGGAAGTCTCTCTAAATCACCGCTCTCAGGGGTCAGGTGGAGTGCTGCTTTCAAGCAGGGGATGTGATCCATGGCCAGCATGTTTTCAAGTCAAGCAGTGAAGCTGGGGGGTAAAAGGTATTTTGCAGCATTTGAACTTTTGAAACAGTGAGACCTTCAGAGCCCTTGGCTTTGCAAATCCTTAAAGTTCTGATGTGTGTTTGGCGTCTTTTGGCTTGGATTGTGTAAATGCCCAAAGCTAAAGTTAAATCAATCACTTTCAGGCCGTAACTCCTGTGCATTCAGTTTAATCAAAGTGCCACACGAAGTCGACGCTTTGATTAAATTGAATGCATTAGAGGGACATTTGTAAGAGGTGCTGTTATGTGCATGGTGAGGAATTAGAATCGAACATGCGTTTTGATTCATGAATTTGTGTTTCTCTTCATAACTCAAGCAAGATGTTGGCCGCAAAAAACACAAGAGGTTTCTGTGTCTGATGGCTTCGTGTGATAGTGTGATGTGGCTTTTTATTTGTTTTGTTTAATTCAAACCTGCACAGTAGACCTCAAATTGTGTAGAAGATGTTCTTTGTACACATACACACACACCTGTATCTCTACACACACGCACATTGAGTTTCCGATACAATACACACAGTTTATTTGTGTGAAAGGAAAATTGCCCCTCCTTATGGAAGTCTCTTCTCTTCTCCATCCCCCTGCAGTTTGACATGCAGAGGATCACCCTGGAAGAGCTGAAGCACATCCTGTTCCACGCCTTCCGCGACCACCTGACCATGAAGGACATCGAGAACATCATCATCAACGAGGAGGAGAGCCTGAAGGAAAACTCTGGGAACTGTCAGACAGAGTTTGAGGGAGGTGAGCAATAGACCCTAAGCTGGCTCCATGTGAAAAAAGTGTGTGTGTGTGTGTACATGCGTGGATGTGACAGAGGGGGAGAAAGTGAATGAGGGAATGTGTGGATGTGGATAAGTGAGTAAAAGCATGAGTGAGTGAGTGAGTGAGTGATCAGGTCAGGGAGAGAGAGAGAGAGAGAGAGCAATGCATGCCTGTCAGGAACGATTTGAGCTTTCTTATCAAGCTCCGCGGCCAACAGAGAGTCACAGCACCTGCTAATAAGTTATTGATTCGTTTGTGGGGATGGACGTCAGCTGGTCACCTGTTCTGGAGCAGAAATAGAAAGGTATTTTTTTCAGTCAAGCAAATCCAATTTAAAGTTATTTGAAAATATTTTCATATGTGTGGATTAGATAGTCTACCAAAACAAACTGATCAGAGAATCAGACTAAATGAAACTAAGAGTTTCTTCTCTGCTCAGTCTTCAGTCCTGAGTCCTGCCTAGGACAATGTTCCTGTCCGAGTGCACACATTCTGCACATAAGAGAGTAGGAGTTTGGAGTGGTGGTGTGCTGCAGATCCAAAATGTTCTGTTGTAGAGGAAATGTACAGGGCCAAGAGCAATGATCAATTGAGCTATGGGGTTGGACACAAAGTGCACCGCACTTTATCAGGGTGTTAAAACCAGGGGCATGAACACCGAGATTACATGTTCATCCTGCTGAGGAAGAGCTGTTTCTGCTAGGTTTTATGATGGTGTCTTACCACCTCAGGATCCTTACAGAGCAATTTGATCTGCTGGCCCCGAGGTCTGTGAGGACCACCTGCCACGGAGAGACATCTAAACGTGCTCAGTCGTGCAGGAATCAATATCTGGTGTCACAGTGCAATTCATACAGAGTTCGATTCATCATGCTACTGTAGTACTTACTTCTTCGCCTTGCTGATATATGAGGTAACATAAGAGACATTTGATTTCCCCTTGGCTTCATCGGACTCTGGATCAATACAGTGTTGAGATGAACAACAACTGAATGCAGAATGTAACGACTGATCCATGTTAAGCTCTCTAGGCACTGATACATGACTGAGCAAACTGCAGCAATAGCGTAAGCATAGAGAACATGTTGTGTGTGAGTAACAACTGTCCTGGGACTGGCAGCCAGTTGGCAAGTCGAAGCAATCTCTGATGTGCTTGGAAATGAATTTTGATCCATGGATGTCTGATATACACTCACCGGCCACTTTATTAGGTACACCTGTTCAATTGCTTGTTAACACAAATAGCTCATCAGCCAATCACATGGCTGCAACTCAATGCATTTAGGCATGTAGACGTGGTCAAGACAACTTGCTGAAGTTCAAACCGAGCATCAGAATGGGGAAGAAAGGGGATTTAAGTGACTTTGAACGTGGCATGGTTGTTGGTGCCAGACGGGCTGGTCTGAGTATTTCAGAAACTGCTGATCTATTGGGATTTTCACGCACAACCATCTCTAGGGTTTACAGAGAATGGTCCGAAAAAGAGAAAATATCCAGTGAGCGGCAGTTGTGTGGACGAAAATGCCTTGTTGATGTCAGAGGTCAGAGGAGAATGGGCAGACAGGTTGGAGATGATAGAAAGGCAACAGTAACTCAAATAACCACTCGTTACAACCAAGGTATGCAGAATACCATCTCTGAACCCACAACACGTCGAACCTTGAAGCAGATGGG
>OOFE01023468.1:0-11032 GCA_900323365.1 Monocentris japonica | reverse complement strand
TTTTTTCCCCCTTCACTGTTCCTCCATTCCTTATATCCAGAAGAGATACCGAGCTGCCAAGGAGGCGTATGAGAGCCTTCTGCAGACAGAGGATCTCCCTGCACAGGTGAAGGCCACTACCCTGCAGCAGCTAGGTAAGAGTGCACACATGCATGGAAACAAATTATGGAAAATGATTACAAAGTTTCTTTAAATGTATGGAATATGAAATTTGCCAACACACTGTGAATTGCTACCCATGAGAGAGACTGTGTGCAGCACAAAGAATCTATCAAAGAATTTAGGAGTACGAAATTGTTCAACTAAAAATGTTTTGACACCCAGACTTAGTTTTCTGTTCTTGTTTTACACTGATTTCTGCCTAACTAAACTTGACCGGTCTAACTGAGATGTGCTGAGTATTGGACAAGGGCTCTATCCAAAAAAGTCCTTGATGGATGAAATGATCAATCAGTTTGGTCAATAAAGCAACAGACTGCTTGATATTAGCCTTATTCAGTTGATCGAATGAAGCCATTGCGCTGATTAATAAATGATCTTTGATCTCTTCTCTTGATTAAGGAATAAGGCCTTCTACTTGATTGATGCATAGCTCAGCATGTACTATATAATCTTTTCGTTGACCTGCAAGACAGCTATTTGAAGCCTTTACTTGAAGAAAGTCCATTTGAAGACTTTAGGGGAGTTACTTTTTCCAAGACTGGACATTTGAGTGTGAACATACAAAAGACAGTGCTGCCAAGCAAACCAGTGTAAGAAACTGCAGCAGGAGTGAAACTTAGAAAATTTACTTCAAAGTTCATCTTATCTGACAAAATGATGGGTATGGGTGTATATTCTGCTGAAATGTAATCTAAACCGGTGTCAAAGCAAAGTGACTGGGTAGAGGAGAGGTTGTGTACTCAGAGGTGGCATTCACACAAGTGTTCTGGATTGAAGACACATTTGCACATTATGTTGGCTCCTCATAAAAATTTCGAAACAGATTTCAAAGTGGTTCTTTGTCTGCGGGCTTCAGTTGATGAACTGCTGGGGTGATTTATCTGACTGATCTGGTTCTCCAGGCTGGATGCATCACACAGTGGAACAGCTCGGGGACAGGGCCAACAAAGACAGCTATGCCATCCAATGTCTGCAGAAATCGCTGGAGGCCGACCCCAACTCTGGACAGTCCTGGTACTTCCTTGGCAGGTAGGTCACGTATGTGTGTGTGGTTGCAGCTGTGGGTGCACTAATTTCATTACAGAATTGGATACATATCAGACTTAGGTCAAATAATGTTTTTGCAAATCAATCTTGGTATTTGTTTTAACCTCTTCTCAGTACCAGAGAAGTGGGGTTTGCTGTTCAGGACAATACAGTGAGTACCAGAAAGTTTAGACATCATAGGAAAGTATTTGAACTTAATCAACCATTAACTTACACAAGAGTACATGAAATGTCCCAATTCATTAAACCCCACCCGTGTGATATTCCAAGAAGGTCAAAAGAACAAATGCTGAAATATTTCACCCAGCTCTGATACAGATTCAGCAATACCTTACGATAGTCCTGGAAACCTGCAAAAGCAAAGGAATTTGAAGCTGTAGAAAATGGTTCTTATCTGAAAAGTATTGAAATGTCATGGATTTTTTTTTTTTTTTTTTTATTTCAAACTTTGCTTCTGGCAGTACTTGGGGACATTTCTCTGAAGGAAGAATAACCCCAAACAAATTTCATTCCAGATTGAGATATCCACCATTTGACTGGACAACTACTGGCAAAATGATTGCTGTCACAAGAGAAAATCCCATTATGAGTTACTGATCTTATGACCTTTGTTTACAAAAGAAATTGTTTTCTATATTGTTGTTGTTGTTGTTGTTGTTTTTTTTAAGGAGAATGGGCTGTCTACTCAGTCATGTTTTGTTCTTCAAGGGAAATAAGGGAAAGAGCCTGGACAGGACAGAGCCAGGACAGGCCAGTGGTTCTGGTGGAGGGAGACTTAAGACTTAATCATGGCACAAAATAGTCTGAGAATAGAATCATCCTTGTTTTGAAGTATTGTTTTAAATAATGTTGAGTTTCAGGTAGCTACATTTTCGCACAATGATTATAATTTAGCATTTTCAATGGGAGCCACTCAAATTTTATGACTACAAGATCAAAGACAATCTAATCATCTTGTCTGCAAACAATGTAGCACTTTTACACACATACACTGGCAAATATTGGACCTGGTAACTCCACTATGTCATCAAATAGTCAGAGAAAGGTCATGGAATTTGTTTAGCAATTGCGAAGAAATCCTGTTTCCATCATCTGGAAAAGTGCGGCTTTTATGTGTGGGAACCCTGTGTATAAGTCACTTAGTATATTTTTGGGGTTACCTAGTCCTTGTCTAGAGCAAAAGCTTGACATGTCTGGTCTGTGTCTCCTCCAGGTGCTACTCTAGTATTGGGAAGGTCCAGGACGCCTTCATCTCCTATCGGCAATCCATAGACAAATCAGAGGCCAGTGCAGATACCTGGTGCTCTATAGGGTAAGGGTCAATTTGTTCACTGTTAAGGTTCGCAACACCATATAACTCTGTTTTTTCAGACCATTGATATTTTTAAATCTCCACTTGAAAGAAACTAATTTGATTGTTCGGTGCATTCATATCAAAAGCAAGCAGAGGCGTTGTACTTAAGTACATTCACATTGTATTGAGTAGACCAGGAGTTCGCAAATGTTTTTATGTTTAGAATAGTCATCCTTGTTCATTGACTATAAATTATCCCTGATTGGGATAATTGGTGAATTCTACGGAAATTGAGCTATTCCTCATTTTGAGAACTCCTAGACTGGACAAAAGCAAGTACCTGAGCTGTTTTTAAAAAAAAAAAAAAAAAAAAAAGTTGAAAATAGGCACATGGTGCTTTAGCTTTAGCCTCCCTCTTATATGAAACAATCTCCTATTCTGCAACCACCTTTCCTCTCTCAATATCTTTTATCCTCTTTCCCTTACAATTGTTTTCAAAATCCTCTATTAATGTCTCTTCCTCAACCTCTAAATCATCCCCATATTGTCATTCTCTATCCATGAACAACCACTTGTCTCTCTTGTTTCCTTCACCCCTCATCTTCACCCCCCCCTGCTCTTAATCCGCTCCTCCCTTTGTCTCCCTCTCTCCTCACCTCATAATCCCTCGGCATTGCATTGCTTCCACCCTCCCTCTTCACTCCTCTCCTCTCTCCTTCCTCTTCACTCTCCTCCCTCCCTTCTCTCCCTTGTGCAGGGTGTTGTACCAGCAGCAGAACCAGCCCATGGACGCGTTGCAGGCCTACATCTGTGCTGTGCAGCTGGACCACAGCCATGCTGCAGCCTGGATGGACCTGGGCACGCTGTATGAGTCCTGCAACCAGCCGCACGACGCCATCAAGTGCTACATCAACGCCACACGCAGCAAGGCCTGCACCAACACCACTGCGCTCACCCACCGCATCAAATGCCTCCAGGTGGGTGGAGAAGGGAACGGGCCCCTCCCTCTGGAGGGGGAAAAAACAAAAAGCGGGAGTCGCCGATACCATGGGAGTCTGCTTTTGGAATCTAATGACTGCTTCGGTGTCTTTAATGTGTGTTTCCCACAGTATGGCAGGTTATTTTGGGGGCCGGGGGAGCTGTGTGAATACAGCTCTGTTCATTCAATCTGTTGATTTAATCAATCAATCTGTTCAAATCAATACAAATAATGATGGGCTTGATGTTGGTTTAGACATGTGTGTCCATCACCAAGTAGGCTACATTTTGGCAGCATTATATTGACATTTTATTTAGCAAATTATCTTTATTATCTTATCTTTATTCAGGCCTAAAGTCTTTTACTTTATTTAACACCCAAATTTAACACCCGCCAAGCATAAAATGGCGGTAAAATGTGTCAGATAAATGAATAAGGGTTACTTGCACACTTTGCGGTGATAACATTTGAATGCCTCGGTTATATACAGTCTTAGGTCTTTGCTTGTTTCCAAACTGTCCCTGCTGACCACCAAACACTCTGACCGTCACAAATCAAAGCAAAGCAAAACAATGGCTCTGTATTAAACGGGCTCCTGATTGGCTGCCTCTTGCTTTATGTTACACAAAGCGTTAGCATCTTAACATATGTGAACTTTCCCTCCTTTTTCTCCACTGTCTGGATGGTTAACTAGCATAACGTTAGTTGAAACTTGATTTTGGCGACGCATACCATTTCACAGGGATGTGATTTGTAGTACAAAAAGCCAGTAACAAAGCAGGAAAACGGTGAAACTACCCAAAATATCTGAAATCCTAGGAAAAAACCCTGAAAAATGACATCTGGTTCCTCTCCAACAGTTGCTTATAAAGGAGAAAAATATATCTCGAAGCACCGCTTAGTTTTCCTGTAAAGATCTTCAACTGACAGGATGATAGAATCAAGGTGGTCCTTGGCTTGTTTTGCCCTATGATGTCTTAATTTCTTAAACCTATCCTGCTCTTTGAAATCTATACTTGTGTCTGGCTGACAGTGTGGTTGCTCCTAAGTGGAGCATCTTTAGATCTCAAATCTTGAGTTCTTATTCATTCAGTGCTCCCCATAAACTCCACCTTACCTCCCTTAGGAAATTGGGAGTTATTTTCCATTTCTTATTCAGAGGTCTGTCCCCATGGAGCGGATAGTTTCGGGCAGGGGTGGATTCAGGATCAAGCTAATGATAGCCTGGTCTTAAATTCATCCTTTGCCCTTATTGGGTTTAACAACTGGGATTTCGCCGATCCCCTTATCCCATGTGTTAATTTACTCATTTATGTTTTTGCCTTTTGTAAAAGCATTGTCATTTCCCTGTACATATTGCATGAAGGAGCGTTACATTTTCACCAGTTATTGTAGCATAATTGCATGGCATTAAGACAAACTCAGTGGCTTGTTTTAATGGACTTGTTGTGATTGTGTTTATTGGGTTGTGGAATATTGCTGTTGAACGGCACTCAAGTATTAAGACCTCGTTGTTTGGTTGATACGTGACATAGGCCTACCAGCCAGACTATGTAGGCAAAAGAACTTCAAGGCAGTCTTGGATATCACTATCGATTTCCAGCCTAGCTTCAATTGTGTTATAACGTCTACTTATTTACCATTACTGCTCATTTCCTTCTTTTGAGGTCATCGTTTTTTAAAACTTTGTGTTTTATTTTTTTTGTTTTGTTTTTCACGCCGTTTTCCATTCCCATAGGCTCAGTTGAGTAACCCCCAGCTCAGTAGCCTACAGGGTAAAAGTAAAATGCTCCCTCTTATTGAGGAGGCGTGGAGTCTACCAATCCCAGCTGAGCTAACCTCCAGGCAGGGAGGCCTGAGCAGTGCACCACAGCAGGTGAGAGACCAGATAGAGCAACTACACCTACCCCTCCCCTCCCTCCCCTGCCTTTTACCAAGCGCACACACAGATACACATTCAATAATCCTAATGTACACACAGACATACCTACAGGTCAACACATATGCACTGTTCTACATATGTACTCTCACTGACTTACTCATTGATAACAATGTACACACACATACCTGACAATGGGTAACACTTCAGCCTGACTCCACCCTCCACACTCTGTGTGCAAATACAGATGCCTAAAGAAGCCAAAAACGTCAAGGCACACTCACATAACTAATCAATAAGTTTCATTTCTTTACTTTAATGTGAATACTGTTTCACTCTGACTGGAGCACCAGACTTTAAAGTCAGCTCACATTTTACTCTTGATGGTAACTGAAACTGAGTCACGAGTCAGTCATAACATTTTCAAATGGTCACTGGAACTCGTCCATGTCGCGGCTGTTTTATGGCATCTGTTATGGTCGAGGAGGGGCCCAGCCAAGTGTTACCCAGCCCTTACTCCCTTTCTTCTCCACAGCACAGTAGTCACTCGGCCTCACCCATCATGCTCAGTACAGGCATAAAAATAAACAATTGTCCTCCAGGCAATTGTTACTTCCTTTCTAATCCTGTTGTTAATCTGACACGGCGTTCAGAATGACCCCTGAGTTCACTGACAAATCCAGGTTTTTTTTGCGGGGTGGTGGGGGTGCACCACGCTGTTGTTTGTTCCTAATCTGCTTTGGTATAGACTGAGAAAGATTGCCTTTCCGAAGAGATTAAAATGAGCCAAGTGGCGGTGTTTGTAATTCTCACACTCATCGACATTTGTCCTTTGACCCTGCCCAGACGTGATTGGTGAGGTCGTGCTGCCGTAGAGTAGATCCAGGTTTCCCATTGGCTCTGTCTGTCTTCCTCCCCCTAGTAGTTGACCTTAGGTGTCCTGTAGCTGCCTGCAAAATCTCAGCAGCACCCTCTAGTGTTGCATTACCACTCATTCATTCACATCATAGAGGCCAGTAGTTCCATTGTGTCCATGTAGGTGTGTGTGATCACTGTTGTGCTATTGACATGGCATTGGAATGTGTTGATTTTCAGCATTGATTTGATTTACAGTAAATTTATTGTTAAGATGCCCATTCCAGTGTGAAGGTGTTTTTGGAATGGGGAAGTTATGGATGGATAGTCAAAGCCTCAGGTTTTCAGTGGGTCAGATGTGGCTGCATGCCAGGTAAAGTTTACATCACACAAATTTAAGGACTGTATAGTAGCACATTTTACCCAAGGTGCAGACACGCACCAAAATTGACAATGCAGGATAAATATTTATATATGTGCTATTCAAATAATAGCACTGTTAAACTTTGAAAGTATAGTAAATAAGAAATAAACAATTTTCTTTAGTTTGAGTACAACAATTTCACCTGGTTAGTAAGGCTCCACAGCCTATTAGTCAGTGAGCTTTAACAAAACCAAGCTAAGTAAAGTTCTTTGTGGTCCCATCTGGCCCATAGGCTCCTTCTGAGGTAAGGATGAGGTTGTTAGTGTGTGGAATGTGGTGTAACCTTTTGCTTTAAAGGTTGAGTTATGCTACATATACGCTTCAGCAGCAACTGCCTCAGAAAGTCTGACTGTGAAATGTGGAATTTGTAATATTGTTGTGGAGAAAGCCAATTTTGTTGATAGTGGTCGACATTATCTGTATCTATAATTTTAGTGCTGAAATTGTTGACAACAAGCGGTGGTAATGAATTTCCACCTGTATTCCGTTAAACAGGAAAAAGGCCCTGGGGCTGTTGTTGCCCTATGAAGCAACACCTCCAGACGCAGGAATGTTTTGCTATGTGTGCTGCCTGTTTGTTGAAGTGCTGACACGATATCACAGCAATGCTCTTCTCTTTCTCTCTTCCTCATTCCCCATCCCTCGCTTTGCTCTGCCTCCTTCCTGTCATGTTTTTTCCCCTCCATATCGCTCCTTTATTTTGTTGCATTACATCTTGATATTCAAATATACCTGTTTGCATCTTGTTCACTTGCACTCTCCATTTTCTTCTTTCTCATTCTCCCTTTGCTTTTGCTCGTCTCTCTCTCCTCTCTCCCTTTTTCTTTTCTACCACATTCGGTCTTCCATGGTCTTTTACCACATCCTTTCTTCTTTTTACCTGTCCTTGTTTTCCTCCATTCTTTCCTTTTGTCCCCTTTGCCGATGCTCCTACCCCCCCCCTTTTTTCTCTCCAGGCTTGTAAGCCCCACCACAGTGCAGATGGCGGAGGCTCAGGTCAGTCTCTGCCCCCTCACGTGGGCTCTCTGGGCCAGGCAGAGGACCAGTCCAGCCCGGCCAAGAGGAGGAGAGCCTCCAGCCCAGCCAAGGTAACGACCCACTGGGTTAGACTGATAGTGGCCTTTTATTAAATATCTGATATCGGCTAGTCATGTCATCCACCATCCATCCATGTCATATGATGGAGGATCTGCTCTGACCACAGCTACAGTCAGTCTGTAAAACCTTGCAATGAAATGTTTTTTTCTTGGCACACATTTAATTGCTCAGTTTTTGTAAATGAATTCCTCGTTTCAAGGCCTAATGTACTGTAAGATTATTGGCACAAAGTCCCGTCTTCACACATTAATCTCTCGATTTACAACAGCACAAATAGTTGAATAGTTTAAATGCTGTTTTAGAGGCTTTTCCCCCCAGCTGTCTCCACTATCAACGAGTAAAATGGCAAGAAATGATATGCTACCAAACATAATCACTAGAGAAGTTGCTGCACCCTGCAAGGAAGTCCTATCTGTACCTATGCTCTGCTGAATTGATAGAACAAACAAATATAGGACTGGATGAATTTTATATAATTGTGGGTTTTTTTGCATTCCCTTCTTGATAGGTGGAATTAAAAGCTGCACAAAGTGTTTTATTCTTTTCTTTGACATATGTTTCCTGTTTCAAATGAACTTCGGGCTTTGATTAACATTTTTTGTCAGTAAATTCTCTGTCATTTGCTTTTCTCAGGGTGATTCATGGGCCAGTAATTCAGCACAGCAGCCAGTTCCCAACTGGTACCTCTCTCCACAGAAACTACAGGTGGTTATCGCCTTTTATATTCTAATGTATTTATATCGGTTTCATATCCCAGCTGAGGCCAAAGTCACTTTTGTACCTTCCATGGACTATTCTTCGATTCTATTTCATTCTCATATCAATATTAAGTCTTGGTAAACATCCGTCCAGTGGAATGCAGTGTGTGCAAGAATACCTCTTAATGCCTGGAAAGTTTGGCGATTTTGCTGTGTCATTACTTAGGGAAACGTACCATTCCTATTTGATCCATAATACTGTGTTGGGGCTTTAAGTTAACCATGGGTTTGTCCCCATCTGTCTTCAGCTGTTGGAACAGTTGCGGAGTAACCGGGCCAGCCTGAAACCCCTGCAGCTTCAGATGTTGGAGCAGCTGGAGGCTCAGCTCAACATGATGCAGCAGCACCAGCAGCAGGTAAGAACCTACTAAGACACACACACATAGTCTTACCCCATGGTGTGGATATTAACACCAGCCACCAGACAAAAGCAAGAGGTCCTACAAGTTCTAAACAGGAATTTGATCATTTCCAGAATTTGACGAAATGGTCTGGAAAAGTAATAAAAATAAACCTGTTGTTCAGTCTTCATAGACGCATAACTGCATATTTCAAGTAGTTCTATTTCACATATTATTATATTTGTTGTTGTATTGTGCGGAATAATCTTAAGCTATAGAGTGATACGCCTAGTTGACACTCATATTGCCAAGCCATTTAACACCATTTTGAATACTGGATAAAATCTGTTAATAAGTGAGTCTGGGTCATTTTGATAGGTTGTTTTCTTGGTTGTGAAGCACTTAGTAATCTTGTTTTGAGAAGTTCTATATTAATTATATATAAATTATTATAGTTGATTCTATTAACCAATGTGGCCATTGGACAATCAAGTGTGTTTCCTGTCTTGTCAAATAATAATAATTCTTTGTGTTTTTAACCTGCCGGGTGCACCAAATGGGTGGGGTTAAGGCCTTAAAGGTATTGAATAGAGTTAAAGCATTTTAAATCTGAAATTCTGTTTTAGATGCCTAAAAAATGTTTCTTTGTGCGCTGTTTTTATGATGAGAAATCAGCCCAGTCATGCAGACCTCTTTTCTCATTGGTCTACAGTTGTACACTTGTGAAATTGTTATATTCCATTCTAAGTGGCAATAAAATATCTTAAATTTAATTTGATGAATCTTGCAGACACCCTGGATTTGGCAGTCACTGTATTATCCTTCTTAGAAAACTCCACCCATCTGGTACACGAAGAAGTTTAAAACGAATCATTAAAAGTGTTTGCAAATACTAGTTGACCCAGCTCTGACGCATCAGTGCAGATTCATACACGATTCACAGATGTGCTCTGACACTCAAACCCATGGACATGCATGGTACAATACAGAAGGACATGATTATATAAGTATTTCTGTCTATTATATCGGTCTGTGTATTTCTACATGTAAGCATAAACACCTGTCAGTCTACAAAGGCATAGTTGTGGAAACCGCTTTGAGTCAACATGGATGCCATTTGAAACAGCAGCACTTGTAATGCCACACATTGACATCAGCACTATATAACTGAAGGATCAGTCCATGATTTATGATCCTGTACTACAAGTAGTAGTACGAGACATGGTTTGTTTTTATGAAGGTATCTCGCTGCCAAAACTATTTTTAGAAGTGTAACTCATGATTTGCAAGAGCGAAAAACAATTTGAGCAAGAAAATCTGATTTGTATTCACAAAACTCTCTTTTCAGTTACGCTTTTACACTTGCAAACGTCAGTGGGCCCGTGATCGCTCTGCACTCAGTGCAGAGCATAGTGATCAATCTCCGTGCTTGCAAATCTTGGATCTCCCTTGCAAATCCTGGCCCACACGCTTGCAAATTGTTTTGGCAGGCTTTGAGCGCTGAAACAGTGACAAAAGTCGGCGCGTGCAAAATTGACGTTTGCAAGTGTAAAAGTGTAACTGAAAAGAGTTTTGTCAATACAAATCAGATTTTCTTGCTCATTGTTTTTCGCCCTTGCAAATCATGAGTTACACTTCAGAAAATAGTTTTGGCAGGGAAATACCTTCATATGTTTTGGCCTACTTAGGTGTCAGACGGTTGTGGTTTGCCCTTTAGAAGTAAATGCCAGAAAGACAAAATGACGCAATAAATTATTTGCAAACATTATTTGAGCCGGCCTGAACAGTACTTCTTTAAACCGTTGTTGAATAAAACTCTGCCTCGCTTTTTGTTCAGCAAAGCAGTTTATTTAGATGCAGCATGGATGCAGTTCTCTGAATGGGAAATACATAGACAATGGTTATATGGAGAGAGATGGCAGAGATGGATCTACGTCCATCTTCAAGGTTATTCTTCTAAACCCAGTGGGAGCAGGTTTTAGCCGGCTGTGTGATGTGTTTCTTATCTTGTTTACCGGATTCAGTAGCATTCCACTCTGGCCTTCAGTACTTCCCCACACAGAGGTACATTGATTCATAGGTCATGTTATTATACAATATTAACATCATAATAGCGCTTAAAGGTTAAGGCATAATGATCACAGCATCATTTCTTCGACAACCATGGTAACGTAGGGTTGTCGATTTTTCCCATC
>OOFE01023459.1:0-11697 GCA_900323365.1 Monocentris japonica | reverse complement strand
CAGAGTGTCAGGATGCTAAGATGCTAAACTGAAGCAGAGTGTCTGGATGCTAAGATGCTAAACTGAAGCAGAGTGTCTGGATGCTAAACTGAAGTGTCTGGAGAGTGTCTGGATGCTAAGATGCTAAACTGAAGCAGAGTGTCAGGATGCTAAGATGCTAAATTGAAGCAGAGTGTCTGGATGCTAAGATGCTAAACTGAAGCAGAGTGTCTGGATGCTAAACTGAAGCAGAGTATCTTGGATGCTAAACTGAAGCAGAGTGTCTGGATGCTAAGATGCTAAACTGAAGCAGAGTGTCTGGATGCTAAACTGAAGTGCTGGAGAGTGTCTGGATGCTAAGATGCTAAACTGAAGCAGAGTGTTTGTCTCTCAGTTTAGCATCCACTGTCTTTTGTCTCCATACCGATGAGTCGTATTTCAGCCCACGGGTGTAGTCGCCGTCCTCCCCCTCCTCCATACTCTCACACTGGTACAGGCAGGCATCTGAGGAGAGACAGACAGGTTTTAAACAACAAATGATTTGAGTTACCCTACAAAAAGGTATCATGCACTGGAGGAGGGGAGGAGGGGTGAGGGGAAGAGAGGAGAGGAAAGAAGGGAGGGAGAAAAAAAGGTCAGAGTTCATGTTATTATAACCTCTGCACTGTTTATAGGACAACACCCCCGAACGAAGACATGTAAGTAAACACATACAGGCAGACGTCCAGGGACAGCAGACCACAGATCAGCACTCCAAATATTCCTTCACCATCCAACAGATCAGTTTTAATCTACTCTATACGCTTCATGTCCAGGACACCAACCCTCCGACCGGCTGTCACCATGGCCGCCATCATTTCTCCCATCATATCTTACTTTGGGGCTGAAAACAGGCGACTGTGGACTTTGAGTGAAAACAACCAGATGGATGTTGGGCTATTTATCCAGCCTGTTTCCTGTCATAAACGTCTCTCATAGCAGCACGTGGGTTTCCTATCAGCTATTATTTGCTCAGTACAGGCAGGTTATTGTCATTGAGGATAGAGCACCGCGAGTAAGGGTTCGATTCCCTCTACAGCCACCCATTTTAAAACTGTGTGCACTCATGGTGCTTTGGATTGAAGCATCCACCAAAGTCCATCTAATGCAAACCCCCTATTGTCAGCTCCACCGGGGTCTTCTTTCCAGTGAAACCAGAAGAAACATAAGAGGTGAGGAGGAAGCGTTCGAGGTGTAACAGGGTGCATTTAAAGCCCCGAGGACAGGCGGCTTCAATAGCACAGCAGGGATCACATATCTACCGTACACATATTTAGCCTATTGTATAGAGGAAACTGACTCATGTTTCTGGTGGGAAACGTATTCCAGTTTCTTTTGTCTTAACCTTTATTTATCCAGGGAAAACTGACAGGATACATATGCTCTTTTTCAGCAGCGCCCTGCTTCACCTTCAGTTCCAAAGATACCCCCACGAGACGCCCAGTACAACCTTCTGCTGGAGTAGTTGGGGGTTGAAAGCTTTGCTCCAGGGCACCTCAGTGGTAGTCATTGGGGGGGGGCATCTCTCATCCACCTTCCCCGCCCACAACGTGGCTTGAACAGGCCTCAGGATGTCACTGTGACTCATTTACTTGCATCTTGAGCCAGAATGCAACCCGTTCAACATCTTGGAGGAAACCGTGACCACCTACCATGTCTGATGTGACGGTCAAAAGTTTGATTTTGTCGTTTGAATGTCTCAGAAATGGAAAACTCCAAGTCCAGTATTCACCCAATGTGGCTTCTAGCGCTGCAGACGAGATTTCAAAATAAGAGTCATACATAGGCCAAACATGTAAGTCCTAATATACAAGGCCATAATGCTGTATCATACAAAGACATTACTGGGTTTGTTTGGTCTGCTTACTTTCAAGTGTATTTTTCACAACTATTGGTTTTGTACTTCAAATGACTAGAACAGTCTTGTAGTCTCACCTTAGGAGGGAGAATACCTGGGATGTTTCAGTGCAACTAACAACAAAACTGAATTATAGAAAATGATAGAAGTAAGACGACGATGATCTTCTTCTACAGCAGCTCTTAATTCATCCGGCAATGGGTTTACTGATCTGAGGCAGGTTTGCTTTGATGCATACTTTCCCCTCTTACACGCTGTGGTGGTTTGATGAGTTGTTTGGAGTGCCAGCCAGGTCTCAGTTTGTCAAACCCACAAAGGACTCTTAGATACACACCCTACACTAAATACCAGCTTCAAGAAATCACTCGAAGCTCTTCAGTACAAGCAGAAATATATTGAAAGAATAGTAAGCAGCACAGGTGCATGTGTGCGAAAGTGCAAATCCCAGTCCAGGAAAGAAACAAAACAAAAACCAATCAGGGCTACAACCAAGATTGCCCTGTGAAAGGTGGGTGGGTGTTGAAAACCCTGCCCTCAATGGTTTAATCAATCAGGGAGCCTGATTGTTTTGAGCCTACATGGGGTTTACTGTGAAGACAGGGTCTGCTCGCTCTGCTGCACACTCACAGCCTCGATGTTTAATAGGTTCAATATATCTATAAAGATCATAGTTACTTTACGCCCCTTTAAGAATCCCAACCACAAGTCTAGGAGGACGGCCATGTTTTCATCAGTCTGGGTCCCAGGCTGAGGTGGCATTTCTTCCTTGGATTCCAGGCTGAGTGATCTTAAGAAGCCCTGGCTAGCCGACTGTAGAGTAGATATCAAGTATCTCTCAACAACAGACCCTGAGGCTGTGGTTTACCTGTCATGCCCAAATAGAGAACTGCAGTTATTTGTTGCAGTATATGCATTTGTTCTACTCTTATCTGTACCTTTATTCTCTGCTGCTGCTGCAAAGACCCTTTTTTCTCATGGGTGTCATCAAACGTTTCATGTAATCTGTGTTTATTGCCCACGTGCATTAGCCCAATGCCCCGGGCAGGAAACTAACCTTTTGTTGTCCAGCTACAAAGCGTAGTAAAACCCAAAATTCACCATCAACTTTCAGCGTTTTGTGTGCCAAAACAGAATAAAACCTCTAAACGATGGTTGTTACCTGCCAAGGTGGTTGGTAGTGTAACAAAACATTAACAGCAGCCAAAATCTGCAGCATTTGGCTGGTAGTGATAGCTTGGTGGTGTTGGTTTCCTGGTTGATCTGGGTGCCACAGAGGGATTAAACATCTTACTTTGGACCCAGGATGGCCTAACTATGGAAGAAGTGTATATCATCGCTAGCCTGGATATCTTAAGGCTTTGATTTAGATTCACCTAGTTTGGGGTTAGTTTAGTGGGTAGGACTGAGCGTAGCGCTTGACTGCATATACACCAAGAAAGGAAACAAATTTCTCTGCCTTCCAGCTACAGTGGCTTCACCAGCCAAGTAGTTATTTACTTTATCTCCAGTATCACGCCCTTCAAACACCTAAACCTCTCAGAAAGCATTTCAAAAAGTGATGTCTGGTTTCCACCAATCCCGTACCCAGGTGTACCAGGACGAGGCCAATTAGCTATGTCTCTTTTAGATTGGTAGACATCAGCTGTCACTCCGACTTTGCCTTGTAAACTTTTGATTCATGCACAAGGCTTGTTTGAAAATGTTCATATTGTCTGTGAAATCAGTGAAGGGGGGCTGTAAGAATAGACTGGGACCTCCAAATGATGGTTGGTTACCTTACCAGACAGTTACCAGCCACAAAACCGACCAGCATTCGGTGCGGCTGGTGTAAATCCCCCACCCAATACCGACGGTCAGGCGCAAAGCATTGGTTTGATGATATTCTGGGCCAAAGAGGGTCTTGGCCATCTTCCTATGTGGTGCAGACTGAAGAGTTCACACTTCCCATTGCACCAAAGTACCACAGATGACCCAGCAGATGGTTCAATCAATTGCACTCAAAAGACAAACGATGTAGGCTTGGTGAGAAGTTGTGCTTTGACATAACTAATGGAGGTAAACATCCACCAATGTTAACAAAAAGCAAATTTTTTTGCAAGAAAGCATTAATATCTAAAAAAAACTCCACCTCCATCAGTTTGACAGCTTTAACTACGGGTGGTAAAGATTCACCTTAACCTAGTACAGGTGGTTTATTCTCTTCTGCAAGTGAAAAAGTGGCCAGACTGAGGTTAGGTGGGCTTTCTCTCCACTACATCCCCGAATAACAACAATTCTAGATCCCATTCCCTGGTTATGACAGAGTTTGAAAAGAAAGGACATGTGCTCGTCTTAATGTGCGGTCACGTTTCCACACCGTGCAAGATAAACTGACATATCCGGGTCTGCTGACCAAGAACACACACACACAACCTCCCTCCCCTGGCGCACACACACATCCGCATATGAAAACAGCTCAACGGGCATCTATACCCACAATTTAGCGTCCTCCTTTTTCAAATGAAGACCCTTTTGAGCCACTGATAAAGACTTGAATGAAGAAAACCTGGCCCTCGCAGACACTTTAACGCCCCAGCCTAGCCTGCACCGGAACGGGTGACTGCTCGCCTGGGCATCCATGCTTTTATCGTAACCGGCAACGCGGGTTAAAATACGTTAATATTTCCGTTACAGACACTTTAAACGTCGACTCACCCCAGTCTTCGCTCGTCAGGAGATTATCAGCGAAGAAGCGGCTATCCAAATCAGATAATAAATCCGTAGTCATAGCCACAAAGGCGTGTGTTTGGAGAAAGGGGTGCAATTAGATAGCGAGCTGATAATAGATAGCAAAATAAATAGAAAACGAATAGATCTTAACTCGCATTAAACTGGTATAACGTGCAAATATCATTTACAATTGCAACTAATGAGGTATTTCCCCCGTCGGGTAAATGATATTTTATGCAGTTTGTGTCATCACGCTCTATCGATCCTTGCCTGAGTCTCGCGTATGACAGACGAGGAAACGTCTTTTCTGGTAAAAACACCGCCCACTTGCGACACAGAAGCCAATGGGAGCGAAGAACAGCTTGATTGACAATCGTGACGACCAATCAAGTGATACAAATAGTGTGATTGGGCACGAGACAACCTATTGTTAAGGGCGTTAAAGAGAAAGGATTTTAACGGTGATTTGGCCCAATTGAACGTCAGTATTTTGATTGACAGAAGAATTGTCCAATAGTCGTCTGGATATTTCGGGCCCGAGCCATATTGACAAGTGTGCTGACCAATTACACTTTACCCGACCAAAAACTCGCTTTTCACAGTTACGTTCACGCCTGATTCAACGATGTTTTCTGAAAACAACATTGCATTATATCTGTTTTTATAATAAATAGCAATAGTCGTTTTATTCAACAAATCCGGTCTAGTTGACATTTTTATTTTTAAACAGCCCTGATGTATCTGTGAAGACTAATATTTTTATTCTTTCTTTCTTTGCAGTTGTTACATAACGGAAGGAAAGGCTGAATGAAACCAAGATGCAAAACCAACAGCAGCATGTACTTTCAGTTGGCTCTATAACTTGTTTTTAGTTTAGTGAAGGCCACCTGGGAAGGGAGCAGGTGTCTTGAACTGAGGAGAGGTTTACCAGAAACCCCAGGGATTTGGTCCTCTTGGTATATGTAAGTGACAGCAGGACGCCCTCTAGTGAGATATTTAGGCGTCTGGGGCCTCAATTATAAAAACGTTTCACTTTGATCAACAGTAAATTCCAACTGTTTCATAGAAGACACTTGAAAAGACATTTGTACCTTAGAAAATGATTGAAATTAGTTTTGACATATCACAGAAAACTGGAAAAATTCAATGTTGCAAGTTGATTTTTGCACCAAAAACATTTTTTTATGATCCCCAACTTGAATTTGTCTTGAACTTGGTCTCAAGCACAAAATATGTGCCCACACAGAGATTCTCTGTCATTGTGCGATTTCATAAAATGTCAGAATTCCCCTTTAAGGCAGGGTGACCCACCACACCTATTCAAAAGTCAAGTCCCCTCACACTCTTGAGTTTGTAAAATAAGTTTAAGTTGTCATTTAATCATCAGTCAGCTGGTGACACCCGGCTTTTCCCCTGGGGTCAACAGACCTCTTTCTACTGCAGGATATACAACACACAATAGACTGTATATATTTTTTACACGTACAGCATATACAGGAATACATTCATCATTATGTCATTATGTTCATTCAGACAGTGTAAGTGAGGTTCATCTCAACAAAGTAGAGGTGCATTGTTGGTAATTTACCCAAACGGAGAGTGTAATGATTGGATAATTGAACTTAAAGGGACAATATGTAAGATTTGTTCCTGCCCCGTAGCACAAAAGGTCCATAATATATCTGCAGGAGTTGAAAAGGTTGTTGATCAGATCCAATGATTACTTTGAGATTTCTGGCTTTCAAAACTCACTTTCTGGCCTGTACGCTCCCCCTCCCTCCCCCAAGCCAGAAAAACAGAAGTATTTACCAGTGTGATATATTATATTATATGGCGATACACTGTGCCAGAGGCTTGTGTAGTCGGAGACAAATTCTATCGATATTGCTGCAGTTCCCACTGGTCTCCAGTAGAGGTCGATAAAGGTAATTGATTACTTAATGCCCCTTTAACCAGCATCTTTCCCAGGGTAAAGAAAAGGTTAGTGTGTCAAAACTTGTGTCTCCCATATCTTCTTTTGTATTTATTTTTTAAAATCTTTTTATCTTTTATCCTTATCAAAGTTTTGTAATGTTTTGTAACGTTTGGTGCTTGTAACGATAAGTTACAAATCACCTGCCCACACACACACACACACACACCAACCAACACTTAAATACAGACGATCTCACAGACGTTAACCCACACACTCTCTCACATACTTTCTCACATGCATTTTAGCCTGTGGTTGACTGGGTGAGGTTTTTGACACCTGCATGTTCATGATGTCAATCACCATGTGGGTTTCCTGATAACTGTGTGTTTTCTTTCCATTGCACTAGCACTTTTCTGAACCTGTCCTTGCCATACTATGGTTATGGTCCAACAACAGCACCCACTGATTTGGTGGGTGCTGTTTGTGCAGCATGCAGACACTGATTGTGTTTCTGTCCATTTCAACAGAATTGAATCTTCATGGTTGATTTCTGTCTGTTTCTGACTGAACTGATCATTTGATCACTGATCATCTGATTGATTTAGTGTTTAGATCATGTAGCTTGTTTTTTTGTATTTGTTTAGCGGGTTTCTGATTAAATCCATGAGATCCATGTTTTTGTTATCCAGTCTCCATCTTCGTCTCTCAGCCTCACTGTGGTGTTCCTCACTGTGGTGTCTCTCACTGTGGTGTTCCTCACTGTGGTGTTCCTCACTGTGGTGTCTCTCACTGTGGTGTTCCTCACTGCTCTTCCCAGAGATCACCTGTCAATCAAACAGTGTGTCCAGTACTGTGACGTCTTTCTCCTTGGATTTTCTGTCGATGGAGTTTGAGTAGGTGGCATTTGGCATAACAAAGTTATTTGGTTACCAAAAGAATAAGACATTTGTTAGCACACCCAAATCCCAAGCTGTTGATGGAAAACATAAAACAAAAAGAGAAATCATTGGGACCAATAAATGCTCTGCTAACACTTACTAGTTTCCAACACATTGGCAGGCTACTGGAAATCACCCTGCCCGTGTGAGTAAACATATTACATGAATGAACATCAAGTCATGGCTATCAAAGATCACGTTTTTATAACATGTTACCAAATATGGTTTGTTTAAAAACCAGTATTAAAGATGCAGAGATGTGTTGAGAATGATAAAGTGTACATTTTGTGCAGAAACACACATGAGCACCCAGACAGCTGAGTTCCTGTTCTGAGGTCAGAGAGAAACTACTCTCTCCAGTTATCAATCATTTCAGACTGTAGCAGCATGAGGGTGAATATCTCCGGCTGCCTGTTGGCCTTCGTTCTGGGCTGTGCCGGCAGTGACACCAGTGCAGGTAAGGCCATTTCTAATGCAATATTCTTTTATTTTTAATACATTTATTTATTTACTTTTCATTTTCTTGATCCACTCTGCTTGATTGCATTGCCATTGACTATTTTCTTACAGTACATATTCAAGCCACAGATCAGACACCAGGAGTCCAAAAGGTTGCAAATCATGAAAAATGGGAGCTTGATTTGATTTCTAAGATCTTGAAAGACTTAACTGACCTTCAGCATTTTGAAGATAACGTAACTGTAGTGTCTTTATATGTAGTCTTGTTTCTGTGTAGTTGCTGTCATACTGTTAAGGTCATACATACATACGGTCCTGTTACGCCTGTAACTAGTGTGCCAGTCCCGTATCGTCTAACTGTCTCACAATGTGTAAGTATCACTTACCCAGGTCAAATTTAATAGCACACATTAGATTTGGCGAGTAAAAGTGATCTGAGTCTGGTAAAATTGAAAGCCGCCTACTAGATCAAAGAATACAAGAAATGCCAACTGTTAAAATGGATGTTTATTTATTAAAATGTTTGTTTTACAGAGATAGTTCATAAAATAGTTGAGAAGAACGAGGTCTATCTGCAGTGTGCTCGCTCTGTGGAGGGTAACCTCAAATGGAGCAAAGAGAGTAATGGAACTAAAGTGGACATACTGACTGTGGCAAGTGACAAGGACATCAAACACATCGATGACCCATCGAAACGATATAGTTCATTAGCAGATAAGTCACTGTACATCATGAAAGTGACTGTCTCAGACAGTGGAACGTACTACTGTAATGATGAACCAGCTGTGAAACTGACCGTGATACCACCAGGTAATATCAAACACAAGTTACTGTGCTGGTAGAATGTTACTTTACAATACGTCAGTGTTTTTTTCTGTTTCTTGTCTTTATTTTGAAAACTTGACTCCTCATTGCTGCATACTCATCCAGTAAAAACGTAAAGGTTTTGCACAAAAAAAGATTCCTTTAATTGCTTTAGCAGTGACGCCAAAACAGGCTTTACTTTCATTCCAGCATTGGTAAGAGTAGGAGTCAGTTCGTCAAACGGTGGACATCTTGTTTCTGAATGAAGCTGTTCACATGGCTCCTGATTTCATCCTGAATTCATGCAGTAGTTAGTGATGGTACGTTATGAAACATGAATCTGGGTTTTTATTTGCTCAATCGGTTTGTTGTGCACAGGAGTAACCAGAGAAACTGCTGAAGAGAAGACCAACATCACTCTGAAATGCCCTCATGCTGCTGTGGGTTCAGATGTCGTAGCATGGAGCAAAGACATCAGTGGAAGAGAGCAAAACATTATTAATATGAAAAATGGGACGGGAAAGCATGTTAAAGGCCAAGGCAGGCGTTATGGATTGACCAAGGAGATGTCATTGACTATAAGGACGCTGAAGCATGAAGACTCTGCACTGTACTACTGTGATGGTAAACCAGCAGTCTACCTGACTGTGATCGAAGGTGAGCAGTCTGTGTAAATGTACCATGCATCGTGTGCAGAACAGCCTGGGATTTTTACTGGCGCATGCAGTCTTTAGAAATAAGTGGCATGGTCGATTTGGACGAGACTAAATTTACAGATTACATTATCCCACTTCCTCCTTTAAAACTAGTGATTGTTGGTGAACGCTGAGTCGTTTCCTCCCACAGACCCAAAGTCTCAACTCTGGTCGCTCAAATAGGAGTGGTACATTTTTGGTGTGATGACAAGGCATAAATGGAGGAGACGTTCCCATCGCTGTAACTTCCTTTTTGCATTAGAAGTGGTTCCCTTCACCTTATTCTTCTAGATGTGAGACATTGAAATTGGGTTGTGCTGCCTTGGTGGTTCATTCAGCGACGTTTTGATCTCAACTGGTCTTCAGGCGAATCGTATGAAATAGTTGAGGTTGCAACTTCGCTGATTGTACAACAATTAGTTTCAGACAAGCAATCTGATGGATCACAGACACGTTCCAAATACGCTGTCCTGTCTTTTCATTTTCATGTACATGCAGTCAGGGCACATGCGTGGTAACAAAAGTCACAATAACTTTTAGGACGTTTTTTACTGGGATTATGGGTACTTTTGTTGGAGCCTGGTATTCGTACATCCCTGTTGTACATCACAGTGATGAACGTTCTCCACTGTTGCTATGATAAACCATCAAGGCAGCATCGAGCCAGTATCTTTCATCTTTTATCTTTTGGTATCAAGCATCTGGTCCGTACTTTGGATATGTTTACACACCCTCCATGCTCCTTTTCAGACGTCCAGCATTATTGGCTGTGAATGACCAGTAACAACAACATGCTGTATTAAATGACTTGTGGTAATTTGTATTTTCTGAAATACGTCAGCAACAACGAGAGCAAGAACAACGAGAGCAAGAACGAGAGCAACAACAACAAGAGCAACAACAGCGAGAGCAACAACAACAAGAGCAACAACAACAAGAGCAACAACAACGAGAGCAACAACAATAGGAGCAACGAAGACAAAGAGTAAGGCAAAACAGATGTTAACGTTAACTCTACAGTTTTCTCAAAGTGTTTATGAAGGTTTGGATTCCAGATCTCGATGTGTAACCAAGCTGAAGATTGAAACCTAAGAGGGTAAACATTTGGTAATGAATGAATTTTTTAAATGGTGGATATTTCATTTTGAAAAATACATTTTTCTCATATATATCATGGATATATGTGCTTTGCATGAATCGTGCAACTAACTCTACTGATAATGCAACATGCAATATAGCACCATGCAGTACTGTAGCTAGAATAAACGTTATTTATCTCCATAATAATAATAATGTAGACCAATGGTGAAACTACATGCTCATAAACATACAGTATGTATGATAACACATGACAATACAGTATAACATGCATGTTAGTCTGATGGATAATGTACCAGTGTTGAATTCATGTTTGATCTTTGCAGAAGCAACTACAGCAGTTCCCCTACAATTAACAACAGGAAGTCATAGAAATACAGATATGTGAGTTTATATTTAGACAGTGAAAAAACTGAACATAGCAGAGATACTTAACTCTTTAAAGTCCAGTTCCTTGATGAAAATGAAAGGGAGACAACAGAGCACGTGGCCTGAAAAAATGACACTTTGACAGAACACACGACTGTTGATGGACAGATTGGTTGTTGTGGGGATTCAACCTGTGACCTTTTGGTTACTGGATGGTCTCTCTAACCACTAGCAACCCTGGCACCCAAAGAGGCCATGACGGCGATGACGTCAACAGCTCCATGTACTAGTAGGTTACTGGATAAGTTAAATAGTAATCTACAGTGGGCTAGGATGAAAGTGAAGCCAAGTAAGTCTAGGAGTATTTCTATTGTTAAAGGGAAGGTAGTAGATGTTTTTCATAGATGATGAAGTGGTACCAACAGTGATAGAGAAACCGGTCAAAAGCTTAGGAAGATGGTACGATGCAAGCCTCAGTGATAAGGGTCAATTTCAGGAGTTGAGGCAGGAAATGATTCAAGGCATTTCAGGTATAGACAAGTCAGGGCTCCCAGGAAAGTTAAAATTGTGTCTGCAGTTTGGATTGTTGCCTCGGCTGATGTGGCCGCTGACAGTGTATGAGGTTCCCCTATCGAAGGTAGAAAAACTAGAAAGGATGATCAACTCATTTATTAGAAAATGGCGAGTGGAGAGTTGTGGAGCATGGAGGCAAGCAGAATTAGATTTATTATAGGGGCTACTTATGATGTGCTGCCATCTCCCCAAAATCTGAGTCAGTGGATGGGTGAGGATGCTGCCTGCCCGTTGTGTTCCAGTGTATGTACGCTGAGACAT
>OOFE01023457.1:0-10939 GCA_900323365.1 Monocentris japonica | reverse complement strand
AGAGAGACAGACAGACAGACAGACAGACAGACAGACAGACAGGCAGACAGACAGACAGACAGACAGGCAGAGAGACAGACGGACAGACGGACAGACAGACAGAGAGACAGAGAGACAGACAGACAGACAGACAGACAGACAGGCAGACAGAGAGACAGACAGACAGACAGACAGACAGGCAGACAGACAGACAGACAGACAGACAGACAGGCAGACAGACAAACAGACAGACAAACAGACAGACAGGCAGACATACAGAAAGAGAGACAGAGAGACAGACAGACAGGCAGGCAGACAGACAAACAGACAGAGAGACAGACAGACAGACAGACAGACAGACAGACAGAGAGAGAGACAGACAGACAGACAGACAGGCAGACAGACAAACTGACAGACAGACAGACAGACAGACATAAAAATACATGAGGCTTTGTGTGGAACATACTGTACATGCAGAAGATGGATTTATATATGTTATATGTTATATATGTTATGTTATATATATATAATAAATAAAAGTAATAACGTCTGTATTTATTTGTCATAATCTACTTCCATTCATTTTCATTTAACGTATCAATTCCACATGAATGTATGAATGTATTGATTCTGAGTTTGTTGTTGTTGTTTCATGTGGTGTGTTGTTGTGCTGCCTGGTTTAAATGCTGTTATTGATTTGTTCCCTAATAGCACTTTGTGCCTTCTGCCATTCAGCGGATGTTTTTATGTTTTTATCCCAAGCCCTTTTCAGCACACGCTGTTAGTAACGTGATTAGTTCAGTCATGCTTTTACTGAGATTACAGGTGAATTGGTGTTAGTGAGTCGGGCCACATGTGGCACATTCAGCCGCTCTGTCACCATTTTGTTACACTTGGATGTAGCTTTTACCTGCTACAAACATGAAATAACATCACTGGCATCTCTTCATTACTGATCCATCGTTTAGAAACAAGTCAGCTGTTTTCAGCTACTGTTGCTCAAGAGCTGTGGACTTCCAATATGGCCACAAGTGACACCCTCTATTGACACCCATTGTGTTGGTCAGCAGGCTGTCTGACAGGAAGCATGAATACTTTACCACTGAGCAACGATTTAGCGAGGTACCGGAAGATGGCAGGGAAGGAACGAGTGTCAATATATCACTCGAGCAGAAGTGCTGCTACATTGCCAACACTTTACTGGAGTAGAAGTGAAGTATTGGTATGAAAATCCACTTCAAAAAAAGTACTAGTGCGATGATAATGAAATGAAAAGAAGCAGGTAGACAAAAAAAGCTACTCAGTTACAGTGATGAGAGATTACTTCCACCCTACTGTGTGTGTGACTGCGTTTTGTTTTCAAGTCATTTGTGTTGCTACCCAGAACTGCAAATAAACTGTCCCCACCGTTACCCACGTTCCCCCTGCAAGACGAACGCCCATTCAATCGGCGTTGTAACAACATCGGTGTGAACCTCTTCTACATTTCTGCCCCCTCAGCGTTCCCACAAACCAACAAGCCAGCAGCTTTTCTCACACCTTTTATCTATTCCTATGTTTTCTTCATGTAACGGAAGGCACCTCGAATCTTCACCATTAAAAATAGAGATGGAGTATGTACATTGCAAATGGCCAAGCATCACCCTCCGGACGCCACAGGCCGTGATGCATTATTGATGCCCACTTGCTGCAGGATGGTGAGCTTTTCCTCTTCTTGTTTTTTACTATTTTTTTCATTCTAGTGGAGCTTTGAGTTTTTAGTTTTCTCCTCCTCTGTGAGCCTGAAATAAAGCCTTGGCGGGGGGGGGTCATGTTGGCTTGTCATGTTGAAGTGCTGGCGGTGGAAGAAGTGAAACCTCAAGACATCCGAGCCGCCCAGCGCTTGTTTCTTAATCTATTTTACATGACTTGGTGTGATTTATGGGTGTGATGGCACCGTCTGACTCCCTGAGAGTTTTACAGTATCAGCACAGATGTAGCTGGCGCTGCATCGAGTCAAACTCCACGGGGACGGAAGCTCCACAGTACCACTGCTTCATAATCCCATAAATCACCAACTCTGGACACTACTGCAGGGCCTGTGGGCTTCCTGCTGGGAGCATTAATAATGTTGAGTGAAGTTCAATATGCTTACTGTGCATACATGTGTGTACACTCACCAACACATATGACACCAACAGCAGAGAGTGCAGGAAACTATCAAATAGTAATGACCGAGCTGGTTCACCTGGCTTGTCGAGGTTCATAGATAAAATGAGATAACATGGGAATCGCTTCGCCCTCAGTGTAGTGTTGAGGGTACAGACCCACATGACCTGAACCGGGTCTGCAAGGCGCCTAGTGAGACTGTCCGGTTAGTGGAACTTCACAGGTTTAATCCCAGCAACAGCCATGTGTACTATCAAAGTGTCCTTGAGCAAGACGCTGAACTCTTGCCTGCTCTCTCATTTTAAGCTAAAAACCTGAAATGAAATGAAATGAAATGAAAGTGAATCAACGTGAGTTAGTGAGGGATGGGAGCATTGGGCTATTCATTCCATCATCAGTGTGTAAGCTCTGGCTGACATTAAAGGCTGCAGATACCTGCAGTTATCCATCACATCTGGAAGCTGCTTTCCCTTGATAATATTAGATCTGAACTGTCACTCATAAAGGATGCCATTTCTTTTCACTGAAAAGTCACCTTTTCTTCTTCTGCACAGCTTGTCATGGCGGCTTTTTGCTCAAACAGCTACGATTTCCATTGCAAAGGTGATGACATAAAGGGAGAGTGTGTACACCTAAAAATGAATTAGCAGCAGCCAATAGGTCTGAACTTAAATTTGCAAGACATGCCTCTTTACCGAGCATACTGATGTGATTTGGGAGTTTATAAGAAGCCACTGAAATGCAAACAGTGTCTCGAGGGGGGTGAGCGCACAAATAGCGTCTTGTATCTCCGAGACATCTCTCTGAAGTCGTCACAAAAACAGACGAGGGACTTCTCAGATGACCAGGTTTAACGATTCCTTTTGAAGCCATTTTTCCTCACAATCAAATGGGCAGGGCGCCATCTTTGCACGTGCACGTCCAAGATCCAAAACCCGAGAGGTAGAACCTTGGGAAAAACTGAATGCTGCTTTTGATGTTCCCAAGCATCAAAACGATTGAATATTCTACCCGGGTGCACACGGATGTCACACAAATGAGAAGAACCCACAAGGGGAGGTGGTGCGCGGCATTTCAAGTCCATATCAGCCCTTTTTTTGTTATGTGTTTAGAGAATTATTCATGTGTCTCAAAGAATGCAGCGATTCATTATTCTGTTTAAACTTTGCACTTTAATGCGGTACAGTAGACCTAGGACTGTAGCACCGAGATGAATCTTCCCTTCCCTCGGCAATTCCAAAAAAGCACATCAATAAATCTGCAAGGCAGCAAGCTTTTCATTAAGACTCCCAGAGAAGTCTTGCTGTTCCCTGCAGCGTGAATGTGACGGAAAGGGCGACACGTGGCTCCACGGTGCATTCAGGGCTCGCCACAACAGAGTCAAAAGGGCATCGATGAGCTGATTACACCAGAAAAGGAGTGGATAACATAACAGACCTGTATTGCTGGCTTGATAATCCGTCCTGGAATGTGAGTGGGGATTAGCAGCGTCTCTGATCAGACATTTAGCAAATACATGAAACTATCCGCCACTCTGAGATAGAGGAGCAGTGTGCATCCTCTGCTTTTTCATGTGATAATCTTGACTTGGCAAGAGAGAACCATCAGGGTTTGGGCCGACTGTAGTTTTGGAGTTTTTTTACATGATTACTAGCTAAATACTATAAAACCCTCGACGACAACCTCCCCTCTCACGCCAGCTTTCCGGGACTTTTCCAGCTAACATGGTGGATGTGGAAAGGCCCTTGACTTGAGCTGGTATTTCACTGTGAAGGAAGGCGTGGTGTCTGAAATGTCAGCTCGCCAATAAAAAAAAAAAACAAAAAAAAACCTTAAATTAACTTAAACTTAAATTGGCTGCATGTCCTGTATTTTCTCAGACCACCTAATGACCATCTAAATAAGAATCACATTGATTTATTTGGCAGGTGTTAACAGGTGATGTGTGATGCTGACAGTGCTGACAATATTGACCCGGGTACACAACAGAGTGTCCTGATATTCAGGGATCTTGTTTGAATGGAGTTTACCTGTGTCGTTTCTACCAGATATCCACCATTTCAAAAATGATAAAATTACTTCTGGCACGAAGTAGCTTTTAAAATAGTGTCACTAAAGATGATAAAACTACAGCATCAGGTATCATTTTTCAATCTAAAATGTAATAATACTAATAATAATAGAGCTTATTAAAACAAAGTGCTTCACATAAAAATAAGTAGGAATCCAACAAGAGAAGGAAAAAAGTAAGTAAAACTGGAGTAAGATAAGGAAACATAAAAGACTGAACACCACTGTTCAATTACAAGTAAAGCATGAAGTTAAAATACAGCAAAAATAATAAAAAACTAACATTAATAATGTTTAGGTAAAAGCAAGCCTAAAAAGGTTTTTCAGAGTTTCTAGAAGTGCTTTAAAAGACAACACCGCTTTAGCTGCTCCAGGTCATGAGAGTCTAGACGCCCTGAAGGAAAAAGCTTGATTGTCCTTCGTTTTCAACATAGATTGTGGAACAACCAAATGAAAGCCCTGCCCAGGGATCTCAGGCTGGGCTTAAGCTCATAGAAAATTAAAAGGTCAGAGATATAGGTAGGTGCTAGCCCCAAGCATGGCTTAAGGTTATCAATAACCTTTTAAAATCAATCCTTAATTGTAGGATTGGCAGCCAATAGAGTGAAGCTACAATGTGTGAAATGTGTCAGCTGGTTTACCTCGGATTTTATCAATGCCATGTCAAGTCATTCGGTGTCCAACAACATTACATTGACGTCCTCTAAATGTGTAAATATTAAATCTACCTACGGCAACACACAAAGACCAATTAAGTTAACTAGCAATTGCATTACCTACCTGCCTACAGCGAAATACTAAGAGCATTTACTTTGAAGGAATGAAGAGAATGGTTTACTTTGTTTCCTTAAATTGAATGTGATTGTCCATTGTGTGTTGCAGTCTCCTTTTATGTTATCATACTAAGCAACAGACAATAAGGTGAGCTTTGTTTAAAAGAGAAGAACTGTCTTACGGCGGCAGGTTTGTCTATCTTCTTTTTTCTTAACATGGAGGAAACAAATGGAATCTATTCCCAGTTTAGATCAGGCCACCAGTGTGTCTTTGCAGTCTCAATGGTACTTGAAATTTTGTAATAGTGGCCAGACGCAACACACATGAATACAAATCCAATGGCGGGAAAAGCCCAAATTAATGAACCAAGTCACCTTGGTTGTAATTTCTAATGGAGGATTTGGAGGATTTGGAGGATTTGGAGGATTTGGGGGATTTGATCTTATTTGGGGTTTAAAGCTTTGCATTGCTGTGCTTTGTATGCTTCAGCCCTCAAGACTCAAGACTATAGTAATTCATCAAAATAAAAGATCTGCAACAAAGCGTTGAAAAAAAATCCAATTTTGTGTTCTTGTGTAAACGCAGCCTTGGAGACGTACCTGCAAGGTTCCCCAGTCAGTGCCGTTGGTGGCCATGAGGAGGCCTTGCTCCTGGAAAGTCTTGAAACTCAGCGACAGTTTGAAATGCTGGCTGTCCTCGTCCATCTGATGAAGGTACTTCAGGTAGCCCTTACTGTCGAACCTCACCGCCGACTCTGGAATATACACAATTTATAAGCAACCACTATTCAGCAAGGCAATGATCAGAGGTCACAGCATCCAGACAACAGAAAAAATAACCCTGTGTCACTAGAATGATCTCGTATGATAGAGAAATGTGGTGAGGAGACAACTAGAAAGGATTTTTTTATTTTTTTTTGATTGAACTCAGTTTCGACACTAGAGCAGTCATACTGATATTATACAACACCCAGTAACACAGACTATACCATCCCACTTCAACCACGATATTAATAAAGATATACAGGATGTGACCGCTCTAGTCATCTTGCAGGTAGGGTAGTAGAGAGATGATGTTCGTAGTGTAGTCTATCACCCTCTAATCCAATGATTTTTACATTTTAATAACTATATTTTTTCAATTCATAGCAGATAAAAAACAAGCTTTTTATTTTTCATTGGGTCTGACTGATTTGTGCGGCTACATGTTTAATAGATCTTGCTTACTTAGCACCGTATTCTACTCTATTTCTTAGGAACTACTTTCAGATGGAAAAACTTCAGCTGAGAAGCTTGAAATGAGGTGGGATGTAACCACAGAGGACGTTAGCGAATGGTTAGAAATGAGATGTCCACTATTAAAAAATAAAAAAAAGACAGCTACTCTGACAAAATAAATTGATTCACACCTAAAACAAATTATAGAAGTTTTTAAAATAGACAAGGTCACTTAAGTCCTTGGATGCCAACACTTTCTCGTTTGGGTCCTCTCAATGATCTTCAGGTCATCATTTCACAGATTTGGAAATCGACTCCTCTATATTGCAGGTACTTGGAAAGATATCTGTAGTAACTGTTGAGAGGATTACTTTGGTTAAGCAAACTTAGTCATTGAACGGATGGATGGACGAATGAAGGGTGTGTTTCCATCAGCAAAAGGGAGCCTATCAGTGTACAAACAACTTTCATCTGCTTTCTTTCCTGGGTCTAAGATGAAACTTTAATGATGCCCGTGGGGAAGCTGGGTAACAACATGTTCTCAGAGTCTGGTTGTTAGATAACAACTTTCCTCTTAGTTGGTGAAAAACAACTTTTCCTGAGGAGGGATTTGAACTCATTAACTTTTGTTTTGACCATCCAATCGAACTGCTCTCCAGGCACTTGGTGTTTTACTGTTCAAACTCTAGAGGAATTACAAAACCAGGGTGGCTGATGCAATATAACTTCCCATGAATCCCATAATAGCAGGCATTTACCAATCCACAGACTCGGATAAAACCATCCCTAGTGCCATTTAAGATGAGCTCCTATGTAAAAACCAAGCTTGTTAGAGGAAAGGGAGTGGGCCATTGGGGTTATTTTGGTGCTATGGTGTTTGGCTGGCGATAATCTAGAGGTTAGAGAAGTGTGCTTGTGACTGGAAGGTCACTGGTTTGAATCCCAGACTGGATGGGACAATGTGGGTGGGGAAGGGTCTCCTATCCATCAACAACAACCGTCAGAAGAAGACTGTGGGTTACTGGGCAGCTCTGAGGTGTGAATGTGTGGAAACTGCATGAATATGAAGCAATGAAGAAGTGTTGCTGAAAAAGAGCATGGAGGTCAGTGAACTTTCCCTTGATAAATGAAACCCATTGGGGATAAAACCCCTTACATGTAATTAATAAACCATGAACATTATATGGCAAATAGTAATGTAACTTTAAACTTTGACCCGAGTACTATTGAGGGGATACTTTGACCCTGTAAACACCTACTTATGGTTTTCTACGTCTCACACAGCACAGCCTTATCACCATACCTCCGAGTCTCCGAGACCTATCTAATACAGTCAAAATACAGCGTCGATAACACAGTCAGGAGATGTTCCAGAGGGAAGAGGACTCCAAACAAACTGATAATGAAAGCATATCCTGGAGGGCCCCGAGCTGACTATTCTCTACTCCCATAACTAATCCTCATAGGAATGCCACTGCAAACCATTGAAGACACTCCATCAAGGGAAGAGGCAGCAGATTGGCGCCTCTGCAATGCGGGTTCAATCTACAGGCTGTAATCGAGACTAGTTCGGAGCAGTTCATTCAAACTCTGGAGTGTTTCCTCGTTTGGTTCATTTAGCCAGGTGAGAACACCATCTGAACTCTGGTGGCACCAAATAACCGATGAGACGTCTGAAAATGTGTCAGTCCTCCTCCAAGAGAACTGTGGCTTTGACTCCCCTCACGCTGCCAAAATTTCTCCCCTGGCGGGATGACAGGTTACCAAAACTACCCAATAAATGAGTCCATGTGACTTTTGTTTGATGACTTGTAATTGGTCAGTGTGACCCCAAATGGACCAAAGACAAAAATGCATCTATGGTTCAGACCACAGAAAAGAAACTGTAGTTGTGACTGTACCTTCAGTCATATGAAATGTCATTTACTTTGGGGACCAGGATTGAGAACCACTGCTCTATGCTCTGTGTACATGACAGGGAGTTGAGAAAGTGAGTTGAAATCATTTGGGTGGAGCGGTCTACTGCCCTTCATCAAGACTGCAGTTTTAAATTGGGTTGACAGAATGGTAGGTAGATACTAGTGGCTTTGAGTCGGCAGACTAAACCTGGGAGGAAGCGATAGTCTTTTCACTGATTCATCCCCGCGTCTCCAAAGTATGCACACCCATTCACCCACCCACCAACACACACACACACACCTACCGTTACAGGGGCAGATGCTCTCCCAGGTGTGCTGTGGGGTGATGAAACCAGCTCTGGCGGTAGCATAGTGGTTCAGTCTCTCTCCTGTCACCTGGACAGCGTTCCGGCAGCCTCGCGGCGGACAACCAGAACCCAAACACCCGTTATGGCTCACCCTAAGGATGCTCAGGCCCAGAGAGTCCTCGATGTCCGATATAATACCTGCAACAAAGAGTTCAAAATTTCAAAGCTAAAGCATTACTACCTTTTATGTGATTTTAATTAGATTATGTTGCTATAAATTCTTGTATGTTGCTTGTCTACAGCTTTTTTTGCTGAGACTACCTTGTTTCCTCTATGTCCAATATAATACATATAAACATCAGGCGAAAGAAATTTGCCTTCATTGCTCAATATGTCAAAACTACAGATATTGAATATCTCGTTTTGGAACAAAACAACAAAACTCCAACTTTATAAATGTGGAATGAATCATTTTGCTTTTCCATCAAAGGGTAATAACTACCTTTCATCTTTCTTTCTATCAGAATTCTATATGTTATGAGGTGCAATCTAACAGGCTGTATGGTTTGATGAAGACCTTCATTCTGCGTGACAGATGAATGAAATAGCAAGCTTTTCATCTAGATGGATCACCTGCAAGTCGGCTGGTTGGGAGAGACTGGACAAACCCGCCATGAGGCCTCCAGATCAGCAGGACCTCCAGGACCTGTGTGTCGGGTAGCTGCTGCAGGCTGGCCAGGTGAAGCTCCTGTCTAGGTAAGCCCAGGGCGAGTCCCAGGCTCCGCTGAAGGCTTCTCCAGTGATCGCCCAGAAACTCCTCAGGCGACATCCCAACCAGCTGCAGCGTCAGACCGGAGTCCAGTGCCCTCTGATCGGCTGCCCACACATGAACTTTGACCCCGGTCCAGACGCTGAACTTCCCGTCGGTCACGCTGACGTTGAGCGAGTAGGATCCTGCCTCCAGGGCCTCATCCGCCCAGATCTTGCCGTCAGCCAGGTCAACGGAGAACCTCCCCCCCGTGGGGTTTTCAGAGACCAGCCGGTAGGTCAGGACATCCTGGAGGTCCTGATCGGAGGCGTGGAGCTTGCCAATGACCCGATTGGCGAACAGCCCGCCAGCTGTGGTGATGAACACTTCTAAGGGCACTACAGAGGGAGGGTACTTGCTCTGCTCAGTGACATTGATGTTGACCACACAGATGGATGAAAGGGGAGGGTGGCCGCTGTCTGTCACCTGATTGGTACATGGATAGAAGTTAGCACACTCGCTCAGACTGTAAAATCATGCCAATATGGGCGTTTTATGAAAAATGCCAGTCAATGTTGTTCACCTCTGACATGACAGATATGATGCAGTTTTATTGATTCCTAAAGTGATTCTAATCCAACATTCTGATTGGATTCCACACAAGTATAGATTAATATGTTTTATTATTTTTTTTTCTATCCTGGGTTTCAACGGAGATTTTCAGTGTCCTGTGGTCTAAATGCTGTTTTAGAGGGTCAAATTGAAAGATGTTGAATATCAGCACAAATATCGGTATCAGCCTTCATAAACCTTATCAGCCCTCAGTTCATAATCTTTGATAGCCTTGGAAGTAGTAACCTCAAAATAACCTTTTTTATTTCCAGTGAAATGGTGAAACAGGGAAAATTTCACTAAGACTCTACTTAAATAGTCCACTTGGACTTACAGTTTTCCTAATTTCAGCAGTTATTAACTTTGAATGTTGTTAGATTCACAGCAGCGGAGATCCTGGCCTGTTGTTAATAAGAAGTTATTTTCAGGATCCCTGAAGGACAACTGATAAACTTCTGTCCCCAACCACGTGAAAGAGCATAGTTCATCAGTTCTATCCAATAAGGAGTTTTATCTTTTTTTGGGGTGGGCATTTCGTCCATGCTGTTACTCAGACTTACAATGAATGAGGAGCTCAGTGTCTTGCTCAAGGACACTTCGACAGGACAAGTCACATAGTTATGGGAATCCAAACTGAGGTCTTCAGTTTTATGGAATCACTTTTTCAGATTCAGTGTCACATTTTTTAAATGGTGACTATCTTGTTTTATTCACGTAGCCTCATTTTATGTATGATAGTCTACTGAGATAAAATATCTCCAATGTCCAAGAGATATCTGCAACAGTGAAAAGTGAACATTTTCCATGATTATATAGAGGGTGGGAAATGAACACCGGTCACCCGAGGGTGATTTTGAGCAGTGGCTGGTAAATTTGTTAAGTTTTCCCAAGCTGGGGAGAAGCATCACCAGTTAACAGACCCTTTACCCTTTGTGCTCCAACAGTGACGCTAATGTACTGCCCTCCGTTTACGTCTTCCCATGACCACTCCTGGGTGCCATACTTAGCAGTGCAGTTTGAAAGTAAATTGTGGCCAGCAGACAGATAATAAGAGGTGATGTGTTGCAGCAAGTGAAGGAGACATCGAGGCCAAAGGACATGACGAGTAAGGCAAGACTTCAATAACATTCAAGTTTGGTTCTTCTCTCTGTGCTCTCCTGGATGTTTATCTTGGATTCAAGCAGC
>OOFE01023455.1:0-12261 GCA_900323365.1 Monocentris japonica | reverse complement strand
TGTTGAGCTGGAAAATGAGGATGTTGAGCTCTCTCTCCAGCACGTTGATCTCCCGCTCTGCCAGCTGCTGCTCCCGACGCTTCAGCAGCTCCTCCTGTGACTTCTGTTGGAGGGCAGCCCGTGTCAGCTCCTCTTCCCTTGAACGCAGCTCCTGGGTGGACAAGGGATTGAGATATACATGAGGTTAGATAGACAGAAACACTGACGAGTAGACTTCTATTAGATGGTGTTGTAAGCTACTGGGTGAACAGACACACAGACAGGTAGTGCCAGCGATACAGGTAAAGAAGACACACTGACAGATTTCTGCTGGAGGAGGACCTATGTCAGTTTGTCTTCAAATCTTGATTAATCTGTAAACAAGACTTTCTTCCAGTTTTCAACAGTGAAATTTTCGTATTATTTGGCCCGTGCCAAACATTTAGACTTGTTTTGTGGTCAAAGTAGTGGGTTGCTACTCTCCCATTAATGCTGCTGTTTGCCAATCACCTATAACGCATAGAGGGCCATATTCATTTTGTCAATATTTGGTATTAGTTGTTAAAAGACCAAAACAATTCCCACTGTGTATTAGGAGTATACATGTGTTAATATTTGAATGAAATATATGGTGTGACAACAATTTGAGAAAACCAACCCGGACAAGATATAGTTCAATTTCATACAAGCTTTTCTCAAAGATCTGAACATTTCTGTTTCTATCAGTTCTAAATAATATTTTCTTGAATAAGTAGTATCAACTGAGTAAAAAAAACTGACTCAGACTTTTGGACCCCACTGTATGTTTCAAGAGAATTATTGCTTACTATGTCAGTCAGTGTTAAATAGCTTAACAGTCTTCTCTCCTCTCATGGCTTACTCTCCCTTCCATTCCTCTTTTTTCCTTTTAATTGCTCTGAGCTGAGTAGTAATAATCCTTACTGGCTGACTTCCATAAAGCAGCTTTGCAGTCAAGCCTCTTCAGCCACCCACCTAGATGCAGATTACTGCGGGCTGTTTACAGGAAATCTGCTGTTGTAGATTGTGATATAGTGACTAATTCCAAAAGCAATCTTATGAAATTGCTGTGGGAAAATGTTAGCTAATGCTCAAAGCAATATGTTTTTTTCTGTTAGCTTTAAGTTTTACATATCCAGCAATCTTCCCACGATTTTTTCTAATGGTGGGGTAATGCAGATCATCAACAGATAATTGTATTGAAGTGATTAATTGTGCATTGAAAGACCATTGAAATAGCAGTGGTACCACATAGAACCATGGGATGGAAATTCTATTTGCCCACTAGCCCATGGCTTGTTTGAATTTCAGTCTTGTGTTTTTCTTTCCCCACATACTACTTAAACTGCTCAAGGCCAGTGGCACACGTCTTTCAATGGAAACAATACTAGCCTTTTTTTGTTCACTGAAGAACCAAAGATGAGATTTTTTACACAGATAGTATAAATATAATAGAAATAAGAGACTAAAATGACAAATGTCAAGTCTCTTAAAACAGAACAGCACCTGTGGACCTGTGGAGTTTTCAGTATCCATGTCATTTAGTTCCGCCGTTCATCGATCCAGCTCAATGTGCTGATCCTGCTGTTTCTCCAAACACTAATTAACCCCTCCCTTTAAGCCAACAACGGGAGACTTACAGAGGAAGCAGATTAAGGTCTTAACAAGGGGAAGTACGCTAAAGAACCTCAACACTAATGGCTCGTTTTGTTAAACGTGCGATTAAACATCTGTTGAAAGTAACCAATTAAAATTTAAAGTACATCAAAGTTGTCCCAAGCAATAGAGCATGGTAAGACCAAAACTATAGATTAGGCTAAAACGATCATCTCACTACAAAACAAGGAGTGGTGAATAGTACATGTTGCGAGTTGGTAGGCTAGTTACATACATCTGGTTAATATAGACTTGAAGGAGGCCAAAGTTTTCAACTTCCCACAGATGTGTGTATGTGAGAGAGGAAGAGAGCAAGAAAAAAAAAGCATACATCCTTTGAATCTCCCCACTCACCAGCACTCCTATATTCTGTGTATGTCTGTAGGGGTGTGTGTGTGTGTGAGAAAGAGAGATGGCTCTGTATGTGTATGTTTGTGTGCCTACTTCTATGTCTAATCTATCTGCCCTACCTTCTCTTTGGTCCTGAGCTCATCAAACATCTCCTGGATCTCCACGCGCCAGTCATCCTGCATGCTGTGGAAGGAGTCTTGGGGCATGGTGGCCATCACCGCCTCCTCGATGGCTGACAGCTGCTCCAGGATGCAGGAGAAAGAGGGACGCACGTGGGGATCCTGGTCCCAGCACTCTAAACACACGCACAGCCATGCACGGATAAACAGTTAGAGAGGAATAGAGCCACCAGCACAGACTGTGTTTCCCTACATTCATTCAGCAATGGTAGTCACCCACTGCAGTAAACTTAACCCCCCCTCCCGTGCCAAAAAAAAATGTATAGACAGCAAAAATGTATTATTACAATTACAGTATAAAAAACTGCAGTGCCATTCTTGAACATTTACTGTTAGATGATGAAGATGTCCAAATATGAGCAATTTGAACAACAGACACTGAAATTGACACTGAAAACAGGGAACATCCAGCTATCACACCACCACAATAAGGTTTGCAGTAGGTCTGGAAGTAAACCTTGGTTCCAGCACCAAAATTAGAGGCCCACCCGCAACTACCAAACATTTTAATGGAAACACTACAATAAACACACAACTACTGTATACAAACACCATCCAGATTCATGTCAGTAGTATCAGAACAATTACCATGTACATGGATGCTAATGGATGTTTACTGTTATATGAAAGTGTTGCACTGTTTTGTATTGTCTCTTACTGTTGCTTTCTTGACTAGGCATGCTGATGAAGACAGATGAGTCTAGAGCCACTTTCCACGAAAGCATTTAGAAAGAACATGTTCTGTAAGTGTATGGTGATGTTAATGTACCTTCCATGAGCTTAGCAAAGGGTTCAGGGCAGGTAGAGGGGATTGGTAGGGTCAGCTTGTTGACTGCCACGCCGTAGGCCACAGCCAGGCCATCTATCCCACGGTATGGCACCTCCCCTGTTAACAGCTCCCACAGCAAGACGCCATAGCTGGGGGAACACGAAAACACACACAAAGCTCTTAACAGCTCACCTAGATCATATGCAGAAATACAATTCTACTCTTAGTTTAACTGCAGCACAATAGAATTAAATTAATAAAATTGCATTGGCTAATAAATATCGTGTTGAAAGGGATGAAGGAAGGAAAAGGAAAAGAGGAAGGAGGGAAGAGAGGAAGGAAGGAATAATGTCAGACTGAGTAAAATGTTGATGGTGTGTTGTTGTTACCTCCAGACATCACTGCCTTTGGAGAAAAGGGAGGACTTGATGACCTCAGGGGCCATCCAGGAATATGTGCCTGCCGCTGACATCTTGGTGGTTTTGTGCCACTCTCTGGCCAGGCCAAAGTCTGTGATCTTCAATGTCTTCCTTCCAATGTCATCGTTCTCAATTTTTTCAAGTAATAAAACTGAAAGAGAGAGAAGACAGTGAAAGGATGGAGGAGGAAATGAGGGAAGGAGACATGAGAGAGGGGGCATTGGAGGGTTGGAGTGAGGTAAAGGGGAAGGACAGCATTTGGGTGGACCTCCCCCCTCCCATGTGGTTGGTGCAAGCATGCAGGTGAGGAGATGATAGTCGATATTCAACAGGGCCATCAGCGGTATGCAGGTCGTTCATTACTGTAGAAATAGGAGGTTGACAGCACTACAAAGCACATATCCTCAGGTCCTAAAACTATTTCACACATTAAGTCAGTCGGAAACCTCCTAACCAGCCTGTAACACTACACCTAGCCTGAGAGCCCTGCTATAGTAAAGCCACAATCCAGTGTGTGAAGTCACTTGTTAGCCCACATGATTACTGCTCCACAAAAAAAAAAAAACAATTCCAGACAGATTAACAGTGTTTCAAAGACATTAATCAAACTTCTGAACGTGCTGTAAAAGGATCATTTTTGCTTTTCAGGTCACAGTGATCAGGTCACTGATGTTGAAGTTATAATGTTCAGTGATCCCACATCTAGGTTTCTATGTATTATTTTAAATCACTTAGAACCTAGATCACAGTGGAACTGATTTTTAGAAGTTAGATCCTCTGTAACCTATGCTACCTAACACCAGGTGATGATTGGAGACTTGTTAGCTTCTTTGGTCATAGTGAAATTTTGGCTACATTCACTTGTCTATTGCTTTATTTTAATAGGAAGCAATCTATTCTATGTGTGCTGATACACCAACTGCCAAAACATAATAATTTCATCTCTGATTCCTTGGGGTTCCTCTATTTGATAATGGCTAGGTACATATATTTAAAATTGTTGGAGATGTTAATATACATTATTTTTCAACCAAATGACAGATTGGATAATTTTAAAAATCAAATGTATTCTTTTAATCTTATAACAGGACCTACTCATGAGCTCGTTATACACTTGGATTCATGTAATGACTTACTTAAAAGGATTTATTTGTCTCTGATCATCTTGGTATCGTTTTCGACATTCGTTGTTTTCCTCCTGCCAAGATCTCCTCCAATTACATACCATTCCATTTGAAAATTACAAACTGTTTTGTGTGATCTACCACTGCAAGTGAGTTCGACATGTTTTTAATCAATTGTGTTCAGATTCTATTACAGAACATCCATCAGAGAATCAAATGATTAATTTTGTTTTTGTAGAGACAGCCATTCCTCACAAAACTAAAATGTTATTTAAAAATATGAACAAACATGAAAATGATATTACAGAATTAATATCTTGAGCTATATCTTGTAATGATAAAAATTTGTTTTAGCCATTGCGGGAAAATCAGCGGCACCTTTAAATTACTTTGCATTGGATTTGATTGTAAGTACAAAATTGGTGCATAGTACGCTTTTATAAACAAAGCCATCTGACCCCTTTTTGAAGCCCCAATACAAGGTCAAGACAAGACACATTTCCCTTTAAGTGGTTTGAGAGGCACCTAGGTAGACGACAGAGTTTGCAATGCAAGAAAAACAATGAGGATTAATAAAATATCACAGCCTATTGTTAGCGCATACACTCTGTTGTGATAGTCCCATGGGAGTTGGTGGTTTCTTTTGTAAGATAACTCTCTGGTGAGCATCAACGGTGTCTGTTTTGCACGTTTGATCAAATCACTGAGTTTGCCTTTAAATTGATACTGTGCATCTTAAAAAAGTAGTAAGAGGTGTCAGATACTCCCAGAGGATAGATGCCTTGCTTAAGGCAGGCTCAGGAATGCAACATGACTTTGGTACCGAGCACTTGCTTTGTGCGATGTCTTCAAAGCAAAAACAATGTACGCGATGATAGAGTTACACTTTGTGGAAATACTCACGCAAACACACTAATGCTTTTTGAATCAAACACTGTACCCTATCCACTTAAAAAAAAAATCAAGTGTGCTACTTTGTTTATTGGTAAGGAGTTATCAACCTTCAACAGAAGCTGAGCTGTGTGTGTGTGTACAGTCCAACAAGATGGTTGCGCTCAAGGCGTTGTATTATCAGTCACTGACCTTGGACTTACGCCTCCACAGCAGGCTAACCAAAACATGCCAACACACATCCTTTCTCTATGTGTCAATCTCAATCACAACCACACAGAAACACACACTTTTATCTTATGTTAAATGATTGATGGTTCAGTTCACAGTGTTGGCCTATTGCAGATGACAAAGTACCACAAGACTGGACCAGTCCTTGGCACTGCTGCCAGCCACACATTTGCACGTAAGAGGGGTGGGCGGAAGATAGGGGTTGAGTTGGAGAACAGATAGGAGAAAAGAGGGGGAGGACAGAAACAAAGGGAAGCAAGGGGACGGGCTAAGAGACTTTGACTGGTTAATACAAGAACATGTGTCTTTTTTACCACAGACACAACAGGATGAGAGATACTGCTTACAACTTACAATTAGAAAAGGAATGCATGAAAGGCCCATTTAACATTCCTGCTGATCAATGGGTACTGTCAAAAACAAAATTAAAAGGATTTCAGGCATTTTTTTTGGACTGATTGAAGGACAAGTTGTGGTAGGCATGGGCTTGAATTATTTTGGAGCTCCATATTAATTTCCAGTGGGCCTAGAAAGGTCCCATTGATCACAGGAAACTTAATTGAAAGGATCTCAAGCAGTATTTTAACCCTAGTGCGACTCCTATAGGTCTCCGCTAATAGCCAGGGTATTGGTGCCATTACTAGCCTAAGGCACAAAGGGGATCCTCTGCCCAGGTTGCAACAATAGGCATTCCATTACAAACAGGTTCCACTAGATCAGTGATATACTCCTAGTTCCTGTTGTCAAGTTCTCTCTCAGTAATTCCATGGATTCCTCCCAGCAGGCTCTGTAGGTTGATAATGACTTGTGATGGATTACACAGGCTGTTACACATATCACCGTGGTGATATTATGGTTGGGACTGTTGCATAGTTTCAGCCGACACCTCTTAGTTGAGAAGAGGGAGCCGCAACATGGCACTCTAGAGTGTAATAAGAATGGAGCCATAGAAAACCTGGTTTACTACCAGCTCATCTAGGTCTATTGTTCATTGATAAGTGACCTTCCTCCAGTCAAGCCTAGCCAGCAACCCTCCTTTAAGCGCACCTCCAATGACCTCTTCACCCCATTTTAATTTCTAAGCTCTTCTTAGAATGGCTTAGAAAGTTAGGCATGATTTTACTTCACTCAAAATTGAAATGAAGATGAATTCCAAATCAGAAGAGGCTGAAATAGTTTCTTAGAGGGGCAGGTGTTTCAGACAGCCTCCTGATCAAGGTACTTTGGTGTTGTTAAGAATGCCGGGCCTACAGAATTTACCAAGATGTGTGTTAAGGAAAATGTTTTGTTATAATCAAAAGTTTCTAGACCTAAAGAATAAATAATGTAGAAATAGCTGTGTCCATATGTACAACAATTCATATCATAATGCTATCAATCATGTAATGTGTCAAATGAAGAAAAACAAAAACGGCAATATCACTTTGTGTCAATACCATGTAGTTCTAAGACAGCATTCAAAAAGCACAAGGTGTTCTGGTTCACTTCTATCCAGGGTCATACTACAAGACAAGCCCCGCCCCACCCCAGCTAGCCGGCCCCACTGGAGAGATGGATCCAGTGGTCAGCCTGTGTCACAGGAGTTGGGCTAATGCAAGAAAACAGGTTCCAGAGCATTGTCTCTCTGGTCTGTGGGAACGAGAGTTGCCTTGCTCTATGGCTTGTCGAGCCTCAGTCTCATTATTTGCTCCCAAGGGAGATAGTCTAAGAGCCTTAGAACTAAGTTTGTCATTGTTTTTCCTGCTTCTGTAGCTTTCCCTGGATCTACACGGTCTGAAAATGTTATTGCCCTTATGAAAGACAAAATATCTTCTGGAATGGACAATTGTGGGAAGCAACAGGAGATGGATATGCCTCCAAGGCAGACCCCACCCTCAATTCAACCCCCACTTCATTCCTCTACCCAGCACAGGATCTTCAGGCTGACCCTCAATGTTTCATGGTGCAACAATGGGAAGATCAGAAGTACAGCTGCTGCCTTCAAAGCAGGTCCCACACTTCTCCTTACCTTCTCCCCTCTAGGTAGAAAAAATGCAAACATGATTCTGTGGGTTCTATATTTTTCAGTGGTACAACCCAGCAGTAACCTGGTGGCTGTGAAAAATCCAGTGAAGATCAATCCAGTCAAAAGCAAGTTAGCTTCCTGTACTGAGCAGAAACATCTTTTTTTAGGTGAAGTGTGAGTGCCCCTGTGTATTCTGGTTGATGGGAATAAGATCAAGGCTAATGGCTAGCAAAATCCATCTATCATGGTCACATCTTTCTGGGCCACTTGCTCTTTGTCCGTTCTCTTTCTATCCCAGTTCATTTCTGTGTTAAAGCTTGAATTCACCTGTAACTAGGCCAATTAAAACTTTTCAAATGTTAGAGGTGTATGGCTAGTGACTTGCTATGCTAGCATCTATGAATGTGCTAGGGGACTAGGGAGGGATTGGTTGATTCAGAAGGCAGCTCTTCTCAGCTGTTGGCTCTTTTCCTTTTCACCCTGCCCTGCAACAATAGGTGCAGTCAGGGAGAGGTCATAAAAAACACAGTGAAAGCATCTCCACTCCTCCTCTCTCCCCTCTGCCCATTCTCTTGCCAGAGAAAGACAGGCAGTAACTGTCTGTGTATCAATAAAGGTAATTGTGAGGAAGATGGAGAAAAGTTGCCCTGCAACACCTAGTCAAGCTTTGGTAACTTTCTCCCTCGGGCAATATTTACACTAGGCCTTTAGAGATCTACAGGACGATGGGTGTGTAGAGACACAGAGTGGGAGAGAAAGAGAGGGAGGGAGAATGAGAAAGACAGCATGATGCAGTCCAACAATAGCTTTGGACTGATGGGAGAATGCGGCTGCACACGCTCCAAATGGAGCTTTGTCAGTTTCAGTGGCACTGTGGCATTCTAGAACACAGGCACACATACCTGGAATACTATCGTTTGCATCGAGACATGAAACTCCAAAGTTAACGATGGTTATGTTGATTCTGGGCCAAGTTTCAGTGTGGTTTGTTGCTCTTATCTAGAGCTCTATTAACAATGACACTCCTAGCTCAAGGCAGAAAGATGGAATCAGTGTTGGGAGAGGGCAAAGGAGGGCTCAATTAAAGGATGTAATGAGTGTAGGATAGAGGGAAGGAAGGAAAGGAAGGATGGATGGGAAAACCAGAGGAGAAAAGTTAATAGTTACAAGTGTGTTGGCAGAAACTAAACATGGAAGGAAAAGTAGATGTGAAGAACAAAAGGATCAAGAAGTGTAAAGGAACAAGGGAGGCAAGATAAGGAAGGAGTGAAATAATGAAAGACGAAGGGAAACCCCCTTGGTTTGTGGCAATAAAAGAGTACCGCAGCTCTCTGGGAGATTAAATATGAACGGAACAAAACAAAACGAGGGCTTTGAGACCCTCTGAGTCCTAGCCATTCTTCTGGTCACAGTAGCCTAGCAACCGCTGCTTGACCAGTCCATTGTGCAAACGTATGTTAAGCTTTTATCCCTCATTAGCAACATTCCTCCCTGCAGGCTGGGATTTTACAGATTAGGGGGAAAAAAACACAAAAGAGATTGGACAAATCTCACTGACTTCCAACATATTACTTTACAGGCTAATCATTGATCAAATAGCTGTATGTTTGTCTGCGTTGAGCATGTGTACTCTGCAAGTTGATAAATGACAGGCTGAGTAGCTGTGTGGAGGTAGAGGGTGACATTTTAGGTGTTTGCCTGCCTGTGTGTGTGTGTCCTGATTTGCACTTTGAAGGAAAAATGTGGGGTCTTGACAGTATGAAACAGAAATGGGGTGCATATTCACATGCATATTAACGTGGTTTTGCCCATTTACAATGAGATTGTTGAAACAAAAAAGAAATTGCATGCAATATATCCCTATTTTATTTTTACCCCGTCAAGATAATTGCCACTCATTTTATCCTTCTAGATTGGATCCATGCACCCACAATGCCACGACAAACAGATAAACAGGCCCACACTAGCACATGCAACAACCTCTCTCAGCTGTATTATTTTAGGTTTTGCTAGGAAAACAACCCAAGACACCACAGGGAGCCGTGTGTGTTTGTGTGTGTAGGAGAGTCTTTTGAGGCTTCCTTTTGAGAGAGTCTGGTTCTAAGCAAACACATATAGCTTCTTTCCTTTTCTTTGTTTAGATAAGACTGTACAGTGACTACAGATGTTCAGACTTCTGACCCTGAGACAATCAACTGTCTGCAACTATTCATACCACTGTTGCAATTGACAACTGATGATCATTTCAATGTCTTACTTGTGTAAGGGCTTGCTTAGATTCACTTACTGGTTATCAGCTTAACATTGAGCTCTACAGGCAAGTACAGTGGAAAGCTTGTTGTGGAAAGGATGTTTCCAGAAAAACAAATGTTTCTTGCTTAAGCTTACAATCTACGGCCAAACTGTTTTTCAGCTTTAATTCTTCTCATGGAGCCCAGAACTGCTGAAAGCGCAGTCTGAATCATCTTCCCCAAGTGAAGTTTTAAATTCTCTCTCTCCAATTAAAGCCTATGTTGTCTCTTGGTCACAATGAAGTGGCAGGACAAACACAATGACTTGTGTTCGCAGCACTGTGCCTGCACGGGGGAGGGTGTTTGTGTATGTTCACCAAACATCCGATTAGCTGCAAAAGCCTAAACAGCAGTTAAATCCTTTCTCTCCATCTGCCCTATAATTAACATGAATCTCCATCTTAAATAGGCCTATTTCTAGGGCAGGGTTCTCTTATGCTGTCCATCACATAGCATCATGGGGCTCATATGCACATGAAGAGTAAGCTACATATGCATGAGACACATAAGAATATATAATATAATGTAAGTAAGCTACACCAGAATTTTAGTCTTCACGAATGCCGAAATAGTGAAATTGCTGTTGTTATGGTGCTGTTTGTTTGCATGTACTGATGTGACACTTTGGCACTGTTGGAGGACAAAATCAAAAGATTATGCCAATTTTCTGGCTCTTGGTGATGTGCACACTTCAGAACTTTGCTATATTATTGTCGACCATTTCTTACAAATATGACAATTTAGTTAAATGTTGATGCAAGTTAATGGCAAAAACATCCTTATTCTGGAATGAGTCAACTGTACTCACGATTGGTGGTGAAGCTGCAGTTGTTTAAATTTATCAGGTGCCGTTTCAACAACAAGTGATATCCAAATGTAGGTGTTGACGTGGTATGAGTTATTCACACGCTTGCAACCCCACTGCTGTTTACAGGGTTCGACAACAAGGATCGCCCAAGGGACCAGGCCAGTAAGACATTGACTTGAACCAGTTGATTGGTCACTCAGTGGCCCAACTGGGCCAGTGCCCCCGAAAAAACTTTCTAGTTTTACTATTTCTCACCTTTGCCATGCCATGTCAGAGTCGTCAGTGAATTGTGTGGATTGGACATGGTGGTGGCAGATACTGCATCATTTGTACCACTTGTTGGCAATTTCAGAGAAAGGTGGATCGAGCTGGCTTCTTATTTTGAGGACATCAACAATTACTGCAAACACACTGTGCCCCCAAGAGTCTGTAGTGCTAAGCCTTAATGACCTCAAGATGTTGTTTTCATTCATGAGCATTTACTTGCATAAACATACTTTTTATCTGCTAGGCCAATGAAAATATACTAGGGGCAAGAAGAACTTTGACCCACTGGTCCAACTGGGCAAGTGGAAAAAACTGAACCTTGGTTTATTAACTACAACTAGAACAATGTGTACTGGTGATGTACGCAGCATTTAATAAATTTGAAAATAAATGAGCATATGTACGTTTTTGCCCTTTGGCGTATATAGCTTTTTGGTTGTCAATCTATACGTGCCCCCAAATCTCTAGTATTGAGAGGTGATCTTTATCTCACTGAAATCCAATCAAAGTGTCTTAATCTGGTAATCAGAGCAGGTCTGAGGAGTGTGCGTGTGCATTTTGAATGTCCCAACTCCACATGTCCACTCATTCACTCACACAGCTGGATGTAAACAGCCTAATACCAGAGCCGCTCTCCACACAGCCCCGGGTTGATAAGACAGTCTCTGGCCACAGAGGAAGAGATACGGTGTTGGAGTCATGTTACGCGCGCACATGCGCGCGCACGCACACACGCACACACACACACACACACCTCAGTTGCAGTGGACAGCCTGTGGCAGTAGGTATATGACTCACACTCAGTTTCTCAACAAGTCCAGTCCATTCATTCATTATTCAGTCTGGGAACTAGGGACTTAAGTCTGCTAGGGGGACCTGTTGTCACAGTCACCAGTCAATGGAGCAACTAGCACAGCTGTAGGCCTAGTTTACCTGGCTGTGTTCAATTCAGTGCCCCCCAAAGCCTAAACTGGCAGAATGACTTTAGGAGTTGGAAAACTATGTAGTCATTCCCTGATGAATGCGTTCTCATCCCTCAGGGCCCTGCATCACAGACAACCCCTAAGTTAATGATTTTCTCTAATATTCTTTCTAGGTCCTGTGGAGTTTCTGTTCTTGTGCAAAATACCTTTCTATCCTAGGACCTCCTGTGTCAGCTGTTGACAGTGTTTGGTTGATCAAGGCACATGGCATGACAGTGTGGGCTGAATGTGCATGTGTGTGTGCTTGTATGTGTTTGGTAATTCACTGGCTTTGTTTGAACAACATTTCA
>OOFE01023454.1:0-15546 GCA_900323365.1 Monocentris japonica | reverse complement strand
ATGCTAAGACAAGTGAAACAAATAAGCAGGTGCTAAGAGGAAGGGTCAGGGTAGTGTTTCTTGAAGAGGTGGGTTTTCAGCCTGCGGCGAAAGATGGGTAGAGATTCTGCTGTCCTGACAGTGGGCAGTTCATTCCACCACTGTGGGGCCAGGACAGAAGAGTTGTGACAGTGTAGATCGGCCGCAGGGGCCTCTGAGCGACGGGGAAACCAGTCGCATCGAGGCAGCAGAGTGGTCGGGCGGGGGTGTAAGGCTTGACCATAGCCTGGAGGTAAGAAGGAGCTGTTCCTTTCACTGCCCTATAGGCTAGCACCAGGGTCTTGAACTGGATGCGAGCTGCTACAGGGAGCCAGTGTAGAGAAGGGTAGTAGTGTGGGAGAACTTGGGGCGGTTGAACACCAGACGAGCTGCAGCTTTCTAAACAAGCTCCAGAGGTCTGATGGCAGACGCCGGAGCACCAGCAAGGAGGGAGTTGCAGTAGTCCAGGCGGGAGATGACAAGGGCCTGGATGAGCACCTGCGCCGTCTCATCAGTAAGGAAGTATGCTGCCCAGACCGCGCCGCAACATCACAACACCCTCGTCGAGCTACTGGAAAATCACCAGGCACCCTAAGAGAGAGGGGGGGCTCCCCCCACCTGAGAGCCACCCCGCGACACTGGTCGCCGCCAAAACGCCGGCCACTCGTAAACCCGGACAGCCGAAGATGTTATGCTTGTGGCCAAGAGGGACACATCGCATGGAACTTCCCAGAGAGAGATGCCTCTATGAGATCGGCGGAGTCAGCAGACCCCAGCCCCACGCCATGCATGTAACTTCCTGCGGTACTCATAAGGAGATTGATGCTCCCCGTGAAGATAGGGGGGAGGGACACCGAGGCCCTCTTGGACTCGGGAAACGGGGGACCTCTCGTGAGACCGGAGTTTGCAGCGACCCCAGCCGGCGGTGTCGTCAAAGTCTCCTGTGCATCCATGGAGACGCTAAGAATTACCCCATCACACACATACGATTGTGGACCGACATGACTTTCGCAAGCTGAACGAGATCGCCTGTTTTGACGCCTATCACATGCCCCAGGTGGATGAGTTGGGACCGGCCTGGTACATCAGCACCCTCGACGTCACTAAGGGGTACTGGTAGGTTCCCCTCACCCAGCGCACCAGGGAGAAAACTGCCTTCTCCAGGCCGGATGGGCTCTTCCAGTACATGGTGTTGCCATTTGGGGTCCACGGCGCCCCCACCACCTTCCAGGGGATGATGGATCGAATCCTGAGACCGCTACAATCATTCGCCGCAGCCTACCTTGACAATACTGTCGTCCACAGCCCGGATTGGAAGGCGCACCTCAAGGCAGTCCTGGAGGCCCTCCTACCCGCTCCTGTGCACATTCTAATAAATCCTCTTCATTTTTCACCACAAGCAAGACTTGTCTGGCCTTTTCTTCACCGTAACCCGGCCACAACAGGGGACACACACACACACACACACACATTACCTAACCACTGATAATCACCAGACACTAGTAATTAAATATGAACATTTCTTTCATGATTGCAGCTGCTCTAGGCACCTTTGTATGTTGTTGGCTCCAAACGGTGAGGCAACTATTTGAAATTCAACGGCACGCTAACATCGGTCAATGATGCTTTATACCAAAGGGACGAGAGAGGGGGGGGGAAAAAAGATCAAAACTTCCTGTGGTTACAGAAGTGACCAGACGCGACACCAGAACTGAATTTGGGCAAATGGGGTGCATCTCAATTAGTGGTGATGGGACGCTCTTCTCTCTGTTGCAGCACCAATTTATTATTTAGGCTGAAATTTTTAGATGAAAACCTCAACTGTAGCTTTAACCGAAGTCCTATTAGGGTTTGACCAATATGACTACTTCTAATTTAGTGTCATGCAAAATTGGTAGAATCTGATCAAAATGTCTCATTAAAATCAGTTCAGGATTCCCATAGACAAACAGTGCAGTATTGATCAATTCTACAATAAACATGTAATCAAACTGCATCATATTCCATCATATCAGAGGTGGACGATGCTGACTGGCTGGTTTGGAATAAAACGGCAATATCTGCCTGATATATGGACAGGCCGACACATCGTTCTGCCGGTACTTCCTCTAACCCACGCATACGCCCATCGGTCTGGCACCGCTGGGGAGGGGCGGGGCCTAACATCTCTAGACATGCAGTCATGCATCAGAGAGGAGTCGACTCATCATACCTGTTAGGGCAGGATCAGTAATGACTCAGTGCCAATGGTGAATTAAAACAACATGTTGCAAAACCCTTGTTGCAAACCCTTTTTACTTGTTCTTTAAAGTAAATTCTATTGCAGGACAACAAATGAACCCAAAATGAACCTGATTGTCTACCGTCAGCTCTTTCCCACTCCCCCCCCACTTACCCTGTGGATGATGCCGGCCTTGTGAATGTACTGCAGAAAAGAGACAGAGCAGGTAACAGAAACAGTCATGCTGCGTTCATGCTCCTCTGCAAACCGTGATAAATAAAGAACAACGGGGAAATCTTTTATGGTAACACTTTAGAGGCATCATCAATGAATCGTAAGCATATCATAAACAGTGGTAAATAAAAAGGAGGGTAAACTATGGCCTCCAGTCGGTGATCATCATAAGGAAAACAGCCGCCGATAGAAACAAAAATCAGTTATATTTTCAGAAAAGCATAAATTTACACTTTTTTTTCCCTTCACTTTTTATATATTTTATCGTAAAATGCGTTATCAATCTGGTGTGACTGTTATACGATTCCCTCAGAACACATTCAAACATGTTTTGCAGTGTGTACTACAGGCTCTAATGACTATACTTCCCTAATTTGCCTTATGAGTTACCCTGAAGGTAAACTGTTGCTGCTGTCTGACTATTCCTCTGACTCGCTGATTGGCTCACCCTGAGTCCGCAGAGCATCTGGTAGACCAGGAACTGGACTTTGTCTTCTGACAGATGCCCTCGCACCTTTGACAGGTCAGTGAACATGTAAGGCATCACTAGGCAACTGGGGAAGACGAGAGAGAGAGAGCCTCATAAACTTCAGGTTTGAAGTGGGCCGTCACTACACCGGGGTTTTATTCGGTCAAGAGCAAAACAAGACTGTTCCTGGCCTCAGGAAGTACTCCCACTGCTATTTTGCAAACGCTCTTCATGCGGTAATCCAGGCCTTTTCATGCTTCCAGACAATTCTAGGTAAGTGGTGGCTGCGGACGATTATGCAACCCTGTTTATATAACCCTCAAAATAAACTATTTTTCTTTGCTGTGTCCGATTTTCGTCTAATCTCATCCTCTTACCAGGACGGCGAACTGGTGTTGATCTTTTTTTTTTTTTGCCAGGGCCATTGTGTAACATGGAGATCAATGAAGAGCCACGCTCTGACGGCCTTTTCTTTCGCAACGTAGTCATCTTTTTTTTGGTGTGAGATCCAGCTTTAGCTCACTGTCTCCGTGGTGACACTATTAACTGGACTTCTGGATTGTGGTGCGATTAAGTGTAGAAGCTGCTCTTCCTACTTATTTTTCATTTTAAAAATGCCAGACCTTTTCCGGACCTCAATTTCTTGACTGCATTAGAAGATTCTAGTGTTCAAAATGATGCACCCCAACTGTCAACTAGGCCATAACACTCTATTACATTCGATTATTCCTCACAACAAATATATTAACGTTCGAGACTTCCCCAGACTTTTCCAGACCTCTACAGGAACCCTGTACCTGATCTAGAATCAGGTTGGGATTACTTTAACTATTATGGTGGATTTTGAAAGAAGCATGATGTTTTTCAGATTGCGGTCGGTAGCGGCAACCTAACAGGACCTGGCCAAACATGTCAAACATAGTTATCTCTTGTGCTCTGATGAGAAAAGGTAGGTAGGTAGGTCAGTAATATGAGCCACATACAAATGTTCCTCTCCGGGGGATTGGCTGCCCAACTAAACAGAAATCAATACCCACTGGGCCTGCAGTCCTGGAGGTACTTCTGCAGGTCAGTGCCAACAGAACAACACTGAGCACATCACCAGAGGTGTGCTCTGCCCCTGCCTGAGGGGTTCTCTGTCATGTAAGTACTCACAAGTCCTGGAAGTCATCGAGGCCCAAGGCTGGCGTGAAAACATCAAGGAGTCCTATCACCTACCGGGAACGAAAGAGGAAGGTGACTAATAGAGGCATAGGTGTTCCTGCCATCTTATAATCTCGGAAATTTACAATGATTGTGTTATTACAGGCAGGGGATGTGCAATTATGAATCCATAGATCTCAGGGCTCTGATGGAGGAATGCTGTGGAGAGAGTCAGCTTATATGTAATGCGACGGATCTGAACCACTCACATTTTCGTGCTTCATGTGTTTAAGCAGTCGGAGCTCCCGGTAGGCCCTCTTGGCAAAGATCTCCGACTGGAAGGGCCTGTGGAGCTTCTTGATGGCCACTTTCTCTTTAGTCTTCTCATTTATTGCTGAACTGAGACAAATATGGGAACAACTTGTAAATACACCGGCCGTGTGTTCTGTTTTCATTGCAATTACTGAAAAATAAATCAAAGAAATTCGGAGACCCATCTAACGCATGTTCACAGGAGTAGTCACAAATCAAGTGGATATATAATGAACAAACTGGGTGGCTGAAAATTACATCATTTAGTTGGGGACACTCGGGGGTCCTTGCAGTGATTGCAAGTGTAGTTTAAAGCTGCACATGGCAAGATTTTAATGTGAAAATCCACCCATCTAATCAGGCTAAATCACAAGTGGGGGTGCAAAAGAGAAGAGTTTCCCATCCTCACTGATTGAGACCCCTTAGGTCTGCCCTATTTCCTCAAATGAAAGTCCGGTATTGGGTATGGACTGAATGGTATAGGAATGTAGAGGCTCGGTAACCCCTCATGGCAGGCAACACGTCTGTAGTGATCCGCGGGGTACCAAGTCGTAGGAGGAATGGCTTGCCAGGCTATTTGGAGCCACATCCACCAACACAGATTACACACACCACCTGTGCACAGTATTGTGGACAATGTTGATTCACTACAGCAGGCTGGTACAGTCAATTCTACATGCTGCAGTCGGAGCCAGCATAGCATGAGCGGACCTATGTGCACAAATGATCTATAAACCGGGTTAATCGGATAAAGAACATGGCAGCTATAAGCCGATGAAGTTGACATAGGATGTGGCCTAACATCTCAGTGACCATTGTTGTGATTGATGCAGAATGTGGGATATACGTTCAGCCGAGTTCGCCGAGCATGCCCGCATTGGCATTCCATCCCATAGGGGGCGCTGCCATTATAAAAAAATTGGTATCTCAAAATACACAAAATTTGGAGTTTGTGACTGATTAAAGTGGGCATGGTCTATGTGATAATAATGATATAATAGCATAGTAAAGCTTATAGATTCAAGTGTATTTGTCTTTGGTCCAAAGGGGGCGCTATAGTGGCACATCAAAATTAAGTCCGCACAAAGTAAATCTGACTGACACGAAACTTGGTACCCATATCTAACTATCCATACTCTACACAGATTTGCCTCTTAGACCACCAAAGTATAATTTTGCAGTTTATGAAAAACATGTTTCTCGCTAATGCTTTATCAATTTTAGACCTATCAACATAAAAGCTTGCAGTGCAGTGTTAGTGGACCTAGATGCACAAATGGTCAATAAACCAGGGGAGTACTTCACAAGGCAGGATTAGCAAGTTAGCCAGATAACTTTGTCTGAAATTTTGTTCATTATTAGCACTCATCAACACAGCATGGCTGAATCATATTCCTCAACCTAAGTTTTACAGATTTACAGCACCATCAGGATATAGCAGCATCTCATCCGGCTAACTTTCTAGTCCTACTTTGAGAAATAACCCCCCACGTCAACTGGACAAACAACATGGTTGCTGTAAACAAAGCTGAAAATGGGTGTGTCCAATCAATGACTTTCATTATAAAACAATGGTTGCTGTGAGTACCAATAGTTGGGAATAGTTAACTGTTCCCATACAGCACCCTTTTATCTAACATTGCATTCATGGTTAGTGAATAACATCAATTATCTCGTTACAATGGCACCTGTCAAGGGGTGGGATATATTGTTCAGTTCTTGAAGTTGATGTGTTGGAAGCAGGAAAAATGGGCAAGCGTAAGGATCTGAGTGACTTTGACAAGGGCCAAACTGTGATGGCTAGACGACTGGGTCAGAGCATCTCCAAAACGGCAGGTCTTGTGGGGTGTTCCCGGTATGCAGTGGTTAGTACGTTACCTACCAAAAGTGAATTGTTCACTTTTTCAGTTACTTCCCAATATATCCTACCCCTTGACAGGTGCCATTGTTATGAAGTTATTCACTTCACCTGCCAGTGGTTTTAATGTTGTGGCTGATTGGTGTATGTGTTATAACATGTTATTTTAAGTAGTATATATTGCACATACGATTCTTAATATATGTGGTTTCCATCTATGTCAACACATGGCACGGGATACACTGTAAACCAAGGCCCTCTATGAGCTATATACGCAGGCAAAGTAAGGAGTGCTGAATGCTGCATCATACTGCTCAGTGCCGACAATAACAACACTCTTCACGCAATGCAATTTTAATGGAAAGTCACTCACCACACGGAGCCGTACGCTCCCGTCCCTATTTGTTTAAGTCGTGTGTATTTCTCCGGGACTTCCCACACCGTGCTGTTGATTTCCTCACGGGAGAAATGTGCCTGTGCCTCCATGTTAGTGGATTTCTTGGGAGAAAATCTAAGAGAAGGCGAATCGACAAAATACGTCTCCGCCCTCCTCCTACAGTACGCCTGTCAGCAGTCACTTGTTGAAAAGGTAAAGCAAAACACCATGCGCCAAGCCAGACGCATTAAAACGCATACGTCTTCCGGGGTACGGTTTTCACAATAAAGTTCAAATACGACTTCCGCAAAGTGCCAAAGTGAAAATAAATAATGCATCGCCATAATAATAAATACATCATAAATACGCCATAAAATAATACATCCCATGTAATTTCTTAATGGATAAATGTACTTTTTCAAGGGAGTGGACATCCTTCCAAGTCATCTGGTTTGGCATACAGTGACATACAGTGCATGTATTGCATCTTCTATGTCTATATGGCTATGAATATATGCTATGAAAAGGAAAAAAACACAATTGTATTTTTATTTATTACAGACTCCTTCTTAAATGCACTCTGCAAAAATGGCTTGTGATGTAGACTAGTTTTAGTTTGTATCCAGATTTAGTCAAATTATCTTACTACACTTGCAGATAATTTTAGTAATTTCAATACACTTGTTTCATATGAAAATTAATTATGAAACAATGAGTTAGGTTAAATCTTGAATCAAGAAACGTTTCAGGACAATTTCCCTTGTTTTCAGAAAATGTCTTGTACATATATTTTAAATATAACATGTCTGAACTAAGCTTGATAAGTCTGGCTACAAACAAAATGACTTGCCAAGCTTGTCATTTTTTCAGAGCACATGAAAGGAGGAATCTATAGCAAATTAAAATACAGTTACTGTTTCCCCAAAATGTCCTTTTCACAGCATACAGAAGGATGTCTACTCTACATTTAACTCCATTTTAACTCATAGCAGTGGCAGAATTGTTATGACATTGCAAAAATGTCCATCTTAACAAGTAATTTAGTGTCATATTCAGTCTCAAGGAATTTTCTAGAAACAAGTGTGAATGCCTTGAAATGACAAGGAAATGACATTTAATTCAATAAATGTTTTGAAACAAGTTGATTTAGACTGGAAGCAAGTAAATTATCTTATCCCCTTGGCAGATGCTTTTCACTTTTTTTTTTAAAGAAAAGATCTTTAAACTCACTACTTGATTAAGTGACCTACCTGATAAAATGGATATTTTGCTGTGTAATGACGATAAAATGGGTCCTCCAGGACCAAGTGCAAGCCAACCTTTTATTCTGAAGGCAAAATTGCTGTTTTCTGACATTTTCTGGCTGGCTTGACACAGCTCCACAATATTGTACTGTACTATCAGCACTGTGAGCTTGACAGTCACTATTAGATGACAATATGTTAAGTGTGCATGTCGCTCATTTGCAGAAAAACAATCCACCGATTATCAAAAGTTTCATAACCTTGCGGAAAACAACTGATGTAATTACTGCAGAAAACATGAGATTCCTGTGAGGGCTTGCTTGCTAAAACATGTCAATATGACTGTATTTGCTCCCACCCACACATAGTAGGTGGTACTTGTCATGAATAATTGCTGTACATTGCCAATAGTTTATGAATCATGACAGACCACAGCAGGACATTCACTGACATGGAGGAACATGCGACCATAAGATGATCCAAATTCATGAACGATTCTTATTCATAACCCCTTCACTGATCATTCATAATCCTTTACAGCTGTACGCTACTACTGTTACGAAAGGTACATTCAACACATCACATGTTACTCCTGTAGCTCAGGGTAGAGCAGTCAATATTTACGAAGAGGAACAAGTCTTTCTGAAAGCTAGAAAAGCCAGAACATCCGAGACTGAAATCTGTGACATCATCAAGATACACAGTCTGGAGCTGCCCCACTAGCAGTCGATGAAAGACTCATACGGATTCACACAATGTTTGCATGTTTTTTTCCCACCTTGCACAACCAGTTATCAACCAGGAAATACACCCAGTATTACCCAATATTACCCAAATATACCCCTGTTCCATTGGTTTCCTGTGGAGCTGTATAACTCTGAGACACCACAGACTATGGAGCAGAATAAACTCAGTTCCCCTTGTTATTTCCGATAGAGAAATCAGTGAAATTATTCACCCATACAAACTGAACTGTACTTTCAGTGGTGTTCATCTGTAATGCCTGTTTAGGGTGTGAAAGCACCTTGAAGCTAAGTGGAGTTATTGCATCTCTCCTTACATGCTGTGGAAGGACAGAATGACAAGAGTCAGGGAAATTCGTGCTCAAATGCAGGAATGAGTGCAGACATTTTGGGGGGCAACAGTGAATGTAAAAAAAGAAGGGATGGATTGAGACTTGTGTGGGAGGAGACAAGTTCTATCGATGTTGATGCAATTCCTACTTGTCACCAATAGAGGTCGCTAAAGGTCATAGAATGCCTCTTTGAGTGAGCTACCTCCTGCTTCGTGGATATCCTGCACTGTTTTACGTGAAAAAGAAATACGAAAATGCATGAATGCACTATCAAGTACATTAAGGAACAATCTATAAGAGGGTACTGTTTGAGAAGCAGAGCAGAGCGTCAGGGGTTCAGGTCCCTTTTGAACCCTATCTGTCAACATGCCCGCCCACGACGCAAGAGCCCTATCTAAAAGAGTCTTTAGTTATTCAAGTGATTAGCTGTTACTTACTCCTAGTGGTTTAAAGAGTAGTATTCCCTGTAACAAAGAGGACCACAACTATCTCTCTTGGTGAGGGGAAATGTCCTTTTGGTTGAATTGGTAGATGTCTGAGTTCCCATGTTGCAGACCAGGGTTTTGAATCTTGGCTGTCATAAGAGCACCAATAGCACCTTGCGCCTGTATTATTTGATTTACTAAGGATGAGTCAAGGTCATATTTCAAAAAGGTTGCATAAAATGGATTAGATTTGAATAGCATCGCCAACAAACTTGTGCAAAAAGCAATGCAAGCGTCTTGGCTGAGGGAGACATTTGTGCTTGTTAGCTCTCTGGTGGGGCTACGCTGTTTAATGAACATGGACAAGGAATGCACTTCTACAATGTGACAGATACTTAGTAGATGATAACATTTTTTAGCGAAAAGTGCTGATAGTCAGGGATGTAGTGGTGGGTAAACCAAGGAATCTATAAAGAAGGAAAAGTCACATACATCAGAGCCATCACAGACAAACGCCAAAGCCTGCAGCACAATTTGTATTGTAGCGGATGGAAGTCCATAAATTTGTTTTCAAAGCCTGAGTTCCAAATGCAGACTACCTTGGCAATAGCACTGATGGTAATTTGTTATTTGGTTTACTAGCTGGTGTGTTTTGGGTGTATTCATGGTCAATTTTGATTGATTAGGGGTGTGACAAGAATCGATCAGATGCCGTCTTTAACCACTGCTGTGAAGATAAGAAAATAACATTAGCTTCACTAGAGCTTGTTCTGTCGGGTTAACATTAAATGCCCACTCATCTTTACACTATCAACTACTGCTAGCTGCTAAAAAATGGTGCAATATCAGAGCATTAATGCTAACTTGTAAACAGTAGGCTAACTATATGATTAGCTTTAGAGTTTACCTCCAATTAAAGCTGCATTATGTAACCTTTTTATGTAATAATACAAGCGCCTTATCAGTGTGGTTCATGAAGTGGGGCTGCTACAGAGAAGAATTGAGCCACTGTAGATTTGCTCCATTCACCCCAATGAAGTTTTGGAGTCGGTATACTGTCACTTGCTTATTTGTCTTCACTTACTTGTCTTAGCACTTGCTTATATGTTATATGCTTCACTTATATGTCTCATTGTTTAAATAAAAAGTAGTTAGCTAACTTATTGCACTTTTACCTTAGCACTGGTTCTGCTCTTAGATGCTTGTTGAGGAAGGAAATGCATTTACGATTTCTAGTGTTTAGTAGTTCTCGTGCCTACCTACGTTGAATGCACTTATTGTAAGTCGCTTTGGATAAAAGCGTCTAAATGAATGTACTGTAATGTTACTGTTGGAAAAGTTCTCCAAGCACAGGAAGTGACGAATCAAAAATACAAACAGTTACCTCTTGCTGCCACTTGGGGCCGCCAACAACTATATTACAGAACGTTACATAGTGCAGCTTTAAGGCTCACGCGCATGGCTCTATCTGACTTTTCCTCGATATCGCTCCACAGACCTCTTTGTGTGCACTCTGTCTTTCACCTTCTTCACTTTGACTCTTACTTTCATCTTCCTCTCATTTTTCACTCCCCCGGCTTTCTCTCTCTGGTTCTTCCTCGTCATTATCACTGCTGCAGCTGTCAGTGCTGCTGTCTTTCACTTCTCCTTCGCCTCCTCCACATGCCTGTGCTTCCTGCTGAGGGTTTGGGCTGTACAGAGTGCACAGGTAAATCCAAGTTGAAATAGTACAGAATAAAGTTCAACATTCAAAGTTCAACTGGCAATTGTCTAATCATGTTGACGAGTGTTTATTAGTTGAATCCACTACGTGCTGAACTTACTAACTCTCACATGTGAGAATCTGTTCAGTGGCAGTTGTTCATATGTCACACAGTTACGATATTGTGACAAAATGCAAACAGCTCACTTGGCACTAATGCAAGTACAAGAGGAACAAATATATTGAACGTCCAACAATAGTGTGTGTGACATAAACAGCGTGTCCTTGTCAGTCAGAATGTCTTTCGGGGATTCCGACTCGGGAGATTACTTGAAACAGAGATGTTGTGCAACGACACTGCTTCGGGATATTGTGTTGTGTAATTGACCAGGACACACAAAGCAATATCCCCATGTACTATGTTCTAATGGCCCGATTAAGTCCATTTCTAAGTGGACCTCAATCAACGGAAGCGGGTGCAATGGCTTAGGGTGCAATTAGGGTGGCCAGCGGTTGACTAATTTACATTCTAGGCAGGCGGCACACCACCGACGCACCTCTGCCCAAATGCCCTGCCATTATCCATGCCAGTGTCTTGTCATACCCGGGTCGCTCAGCCATTGGCCTGGAAAAATCCTTTCACGACAGCTTTTGGGAATCAACAACTGGGTGATTTCTACTCGAGGGTCACGACTCGCTCTATACAGTCTGCATGCCTCCATCAGTGCCTCTTGTCACACTAGGCTTTGGTGTATCATCGTCTGAGTACAGCCCGTATCCACCAAAGCTTGAGGTGTACCCCTTTGCACTCTTACCGGGTTGCGATATGTCCCCTCCAGACCAGGGGAGGAGACTGGCGGGCAGACGACCCAAATCACCTGCCTTACCTCCATCACAGGGCCATCTGCACTGCCAACACTCCTGACCAGGCATCTGAGGAGTTCTCTGTGGAGTCACGTCAGCAGACGCTGAGGCTGGTACCTGATGGGAAGAGGGAAAAGAGGGCCCCAGCTCCCTCCTCATATTAGACTTCACGTTCTCGATCTTCGTAAACTGCAAGACTGCAACAAAAACTACAATCATTTCATTACAAATGGTTTTATGTTGAGTCTACATGATGACATGAAAATCACATTGAATCACTTACCACTGTCCCAGCTAAGCACAGTTCCATTTAGCAGCCGTACCAGATCAATTCAGCTCAATTTGGCTGCGGGAATAAAAGTCATCTGTGAAGCGAGAGTGCTTCACAGCCAGGTTACAGCCTTGAGGTTGCTCACATACTCTGGAAATGGTCTAGGTATTCCCCACAAGATGGAGCCAATGTCTAGCAGTGGGCCTTGGGATGAGCTACTTGGGCCATGGATATGTTAGTATGCATTCAGACAGTTATGTCAAGAAATCACACCAAAATCAATGAGCAGTTTAGCTTTGTTTAGGCATGGCTCTCTTTACTATTTAAACTGTGTGATCTATTTGTTTACTTCTTAAAAATAAGTCATATTTGGACTTCCTTTTTATGTAAACCTGCAGTTATAACACATCTTTTAGCGGTAATCTGTGAGATCCTTGTGTTTTTTTCATTTTGTCTCCATCTTTGGTGCTAAGTGGTCATTGCTGTGGTGTGTACATCATATAATAACGTGGCATCTTGTCTATTCTTGTTGATGAGCACCGTGGTAAGGTTGTGGAGTTCCATTCCAGAGCACTGTGTGCCTGTGTGAGAGTTGTGAATGGGAATGTGAAGAAAGAAGATGGTAGGAATACAATCTCACATGCACACACCCACGCACACACACATAGACACAATGATATGTATCCATGCACACTCATGGACAGCCATACACATGTTCACATACCCTAATACACACAAAGCAAGGACACACTGTTTGTAACAATATGAACTACGGACACTCTAAGCCTTTCTCTGGATATGGATGTGTGTGTGTGTGTGTGTGTGTGTGTGTGTGTGTGTTTTTGCTCACTATTTCCCAGTGCTTCCACCCATCTGCTAAAATCCTCCCAAGCAAAATCTGACTTGACATTTTCCAACACTGAATCAGCAGAGAAATTAGGCTAGCACGTAGATGGATGATGCCAGAGAAGGAGCGAGAGAATGAGCGAGAGACAGTGAGAGAGAGACACACAGAGAGAGAGAGAGAGAGAGAGAGAGAGAGCAGCTTATTTCACAAAAGGCCATGGCTAGAGGAAGACATCTATTCACCCTCGTGCCACCGGGGCACACAATGGCATTAACCTAATGAGTCTTTACATAGTAATTACAGATTCCCCACTGAATGATACTCTCTCTCTCGCTGTACTGAAGGAGAATTAATTATTAGTATCAATCAATGATGTTATCTGTGGGTGTTACTTGGTTAAGAAGGGAGACGGGCAGACAGTGGCATTTAGCTGTGATTAATGAAGCGACCTTCCCCACAGCCTTGGCTGGGCTCTAGAAAAATCTATTCCATTTCAAAGTGACCTCCAGGGGGGATGGCTGGTGGGAACACCCATACACTCAGCATCCAAATGTACCAAAAATGCACACAATGCGCATCTCACACACACACACACACACACACGCACGCACAACACTTTCATAGTGGGAAGTGGATGGTGTTAAGGTCCATCATTTCTGTTTCTGGGCAGAATTTGATTGCGTCATGGTGGTTTGGGGTACTTCACAGTCTGATGGTGGCAATGTGGGTGTTATTTTGGCGGTGAAGACGTTTTGAAATGAAATGCCTCTCGTATTCAGGCGATTCTGACTCATGATTGAAGATGATCTTGTCATTTTAAATTGGATCCGTCCCTGTTAAGGTATTATCTCTCACAGCCTCTGTACACTGCCCACCAGCATGTAAATGTGACGGCAGCAGTGGCAATCATAATGATATTAATGTGTGCCCAAAGACTGAGATATTTCCACATTTGGTCCCATGGGCCTCGGTTGGTAGAGCATGGCATTATCATTTTTATTTGGCCACCATTCCCACTGGGCCAGGACAAGCATGTAGGCTATATGCATTCTTCACACTGAATTACACAACAGCAGAAAGTCAACATATACACTGCAAAGGAGACCGTACGCAACGTATTTCACAACGCATGCTTCATATTGTAGACAAATCAGTGGTCTCGAATTTCAGCCTTGCAAATGACACTAAGAAATGCTATACGTTGTATTCACATTTTACATTATATTTTGCCTAGATTTCTATTTTGGTACATTTTTCATGTTGTGCATTCATTTCTTCTTTGTCTTAATATGCTGTTATTTTACTGTTATTACTGTGACCGTTTGTAAGTGTAAGTAATGTAATGCAACATAAGCATTTAGCAACACACAGGATTTGAAGTTATTATCCTTTTGTGCCTTAATCCAGAGTGAGCATTCAGACAGAGGCCCAGTCCAGATGTCACAAAAAATGATGACTATAGAGGACATCAGGCTACGCTGTCATAAATCCACAGGACCATCAGACAGGCAGCACCATTCACGAGCCCCCTAATCTAAATGGTACAGGGTTGAGTGTGTGAGTGCAGGTATGTCACTGGGGTTAATAAGTGGTGTCCTCCCATCACAGATGTTTGGTTGATTTAGGTCCACAACACCTCCAGAAGGCTCAACAGTGATTTCTGCCATGCCGGAACCCCAACATTACTCAGTAATTTACTATTGATTTCAGCAACAACAATAAGCTAATGGGACAGCTGACACTGCTAGCTTGAAGACGGCCCGCTCAGCAGTTCAGAAACCGAATTGTATCTGTAAACAATTATACCAAGAGCTGAGAATAGTGTATCACAACTGAGTCCAGCTGCCATGTCTAAACTATCATATGTTTATATCTATGTATATACACTATATTGCCAAAAGTATTGGGACACCCCTCCAAATAATTGAATTCAGGTGTTCCAATCACTTCCATTGCCACAGGTGTATAAAATCAAGCACCTAGGCATACAGACTGCTTCTACAAACATTTGTGAAAGAATGGGTCGCTCTCAGGAGCTCAGTGAATTCAAGCGTGGTACCGTGATAGGTTGCCACCTGTGCAATAAGTCCATTCGTGAAATTTCCTCTATATTAAATATTCCACGGTCAACTGTTAGTGGTATTATAACAAAGTGGAAGCAATTGGGAACAACAGCAACTCAGCCACGAAGTGGTAGGCCACATAAAATCACAGAGCGGGGTCAGCGGATGCTGAGGCGCACAGTGCTCAGAAATCGGCAACTTTCTGCAGAGTCAATAGCTACAGACCTCCAAACTTTGTGTGGCCTTCAGATTAGCTCAAGAACAGTGCGTAGAGAGCTTCATGGAATGGGTTTCCATGGCCGAGCAGCTGCATCCAAGCCTTACATCACCAAGTGCAATGCAAAGCGTCGGATGCAGTGGTGTAAAGCACGCCGCCACTGGACTCTAGAGCAGTGGGGACGTGTTCTCTGGAGTGACGAATCAC
>OOFE01023450.1:0-10244 GCA_900323365.1 Monocentris japonica | reverse complement strand
CCCCACACTCAATTTCCATCTCACAGTGCGAAAATTGGAGTGATATAAAGATGTGTGCTAGAGATGGAGAAGACAGAGATGGTAAAAGGAGGGCGAGGGAATGCCAAAAGATGCAGGGAGTGAGATGGGGGGCGGACAAGGCGGCAGCACACAGATTTCAGTATTTCCAGTGCACAGCAGCAGTAATGATTTGAGCAGATATCTTATGATAGCTTTTACTCATGTTGAGAAACAGACTATGTGGCAATCACACTCTTCAGTAAATTACTTACACTTAAACTGTTTCCTTCTAACATCAAATACACATACTACTGAAAACAAATAATACATTGACCTGCAATTTTCAAGAATAACATTTCTTTGCCAAAAATGATTATAATCATTTAAATGCTAATATGGTATGAAAAGCGTCTATCTAATCTTTCCTTGGCCACTCAGAATTCAAAACACGGGAGTATAAAGACCAATACAAAGGAAAACAAGCCAGTCCTCCTTACCCTCCTCTCAGGTGGACAAGCAGAGGCACACTCATACATACATATAAACAGACATTGCTCATCTTTCATGCATTGCACAGTATGATATAACAGACCAGTCAAACAAAATGTTTACACATGAAATGCTTTCCAAAACCTCAACAATATTTAACAGATTCGCCAGCATGCATTTAAAAGACGGGAAATCAATGAATAGAAGGCCCTAATAGCTAGGTGGTATGGGTTGTGTTCAGTTGGTTTGCATTCATAAGGTATAGGCTGACAGCCCATTAGACAGTGTTTAAGGGAGATCAGATTCTGGCCTTCCTCCAAAGCCATTACCTGGTGGGTCAGCCTGAACACAAACTGGTAATTGACTAATAGATTCAAGTAAATTGCAGGTAAATTGTTGGTCCTTGGGAGAAACAACAATGTTGTTAATTGCATATTTATACCAGTAGGGTTTGGGATTACAGGTGTAAAAGAGCACTGACGCAACAGAACTAGGCACAGTCATGAGACAGGCCGCTTATTTCCAGTTTTGTAAAAACAGATCTTCGTCCCTCTGCAAACACAGTGAGACCAAAACAACATACCGAGATACCATGTCTGGGAAAATGTGAGCCCACCGAGGTCTCATGAAGAGGAAGATATTGTTTAGGTTCACTGGATACTAACAAAACCTCAGAGGAGTCAACTGTCAGTCACACCAATGGCCACTAACACTAGCAAGGAGAAACAACCACATAACAGCTCATGTTGATCTCACTCTGGTCAAAACACGAGATCTCCAAATGATCTGAAATAAGTGTCATTTAACTCTCCTGAATATGAGATTAGAGAAAGATCTCAAAGAAAACTCACTACTGTTGCATTTTCCTTGTCATGGGGCCAACAGCCATATAGTTGGAGCTTATTGCCATTATATGTGTCACGTTAGCCTCTTCACATTTATCTCAAAGTCTGAAGAATCCTTGTGGCTCAGTGGCCTATGGTGCATACTACGTGATCGCAATGCCCTGGATTCAAATCCAGCCTGGGGCTTTGTTGCATGTCGTAAAATAAAAAATGAATCCTTTCTCTGTCTGTTGTCTCCTCCTTGCTTCTAAGGGGGTTTTAGGAGAATCATTTCAGATGAAGGTGGAGACAAAATTGACAACTCCTCTATTTCTCAGGAGATAAAGAAAAGACGACTCTGAGCAAAAGATTTTTCCTCTGAGTGTTGAAGACCAAGTAGGACTGCCCAATTGAATTTATCATGCTTTACTTTTAAACAGGCTTGACAGCTATGTGTGGCTCTTGCAAATGACTTATTGACCAAGTGTCACCGGGACTGTGATTGCAGGCACATGGTCTACTAGTATTCTAATATACTAATACACTAATATAATAATATCAATGTGGGCTATGAATCCATGTGTGATATGTTTGATAAATCCTCTCTCTGGGTCCAATAATGAACTTATATTTGTCTCAATCACTGAGCCTTAGCTGCTGGAGCTTCTCAGGGATTCTTAGAAAAACAATCAATACTGTCATTGTACATCTGAGCAAACATGTCAATAATAACTGAATTTGAGCGTGCAAGAGTTTAAAGGATATACCTCTGACACACAACCTGTAAGAAAAGACATTCATGTTGCATGTATGGCAGTTCGTGGAGATACTGTTGCTTTCTTTGAGTCTCTAAAGGGCTGTTAGCATGCTGGACACATCCCCCGACAATGCTTGTCCACAGCATACCAGTCATGTTGTAGAGACTAAATGAATTCCAGGCTTGGTGCTACAGGATTGATTAGGAAACTGATCTCACAATAACATGCAGGCTTGAATTTGATCAAGAGGATTAGAGAAGGAAAGCCCAGACAGCAGCCACACAATAACCCCGGGGAAATCTGATCTACTCGTACTGTGCTTGGTCTCCACCCCCCTCCAACCGAACCCTCCGCCTCTGACCTTCTCCAGACAAACCCTCCTAGTCATATATGGGGCAGCAACCTGGTCGATGGGGAGGAGGAGGAGGTGGATGTAGACCCCTAGCCCTGCAGGTATGACTTTCGACTGTGGAAGAGACCTGCTGCTCAGTTACAGTGATGAACGACTGTGCCAACCCTCTGATAATTGTTCACTCAGGGGCAGAGAGAGGTCCATTAATCAAAATGAGTACTGCGGGACTCTTCCACCTATGGCAGGCTCCAACCTGCCTCAACAACCCCAGGGCAGGCCCTGAGGCATCGGCTTCAAAGGAACCTGGTAGGTGTGAGGACGTTGTCATTCGGCTATGACAGTAGGTGCCTCTGCCTGACATCCTGCAATTGAGAGTGCCAAACAGAGAAGAGACACGTATGGGATGGGAAGGGTCTCCTTTAAGTGACTGTCAAACGGTCTGGCCTCCCAACCTAACTTTGTAGCAAACTGCAGTGTGCACCTATGGGATTATCGCACAGACTATGTTGACCTGCCTGAGAGAGAGGAAGGTGGGAGTAAGAGAGAGAAACAGAACAAGACAGAGAGAGGAAGAGGGCTGGTATGAGGGCTGGTATAACAAATTGAGGGAATAAAATGTGGGTTAAGGGCTGCAATTGATTCTTGCAATAATGCATCAGCTGTATGGAGGCAGTGCTGGTGTTTTCTGTAAATAAAGGAATAGATGCAGCGAGATCACTTTGACTCCAGAGTCCAGGGAAAGTAATCTCGTTAAAGGACCATTCTGCTTGTTTAGTCGGACTCATCATTCAACACTCAAAGTCATCAGCTTCATCAATTTGCTGGTGCTTTAGTGCTGTGAGAAAAACATGCCAATGATCAATGATGTGTGTAAGAAGAGAACAAAGTGCACACATAGCCAAGAATAGCTCTTATATTCACTTTTACATCTCTGTGTATTCATAATCCCATTAGTTATCGTCTGATTGGGGCTCACAGAGCAGGGGAGTGAGTGGTGCGGTCTGGAGGGATGTTGAATGACCCCTCTATGACTAAGGCAGGAGGGAGAGTGTCCCAAGCCAAGATAACCCAGCCTCCCTCTGTCTGTCAGTCCTCTGAGATCCTCTCTCCTCCACCTCAAAGGTAGCCCCCGCCAACTCCAGCCACATGAGCCGAATCTTACCTTTCATGTCAGCAGGAGCCAGATCTTATTAGGCTTTCAAGCTGAAGGTGGGCATACAAGATCATTTTATTTTCAGTGTGCGGCGGCCAATGTTTTTAGATGGGCCGGTATGAGTCCACATCACACAGAGGGCCATTAAATGAGAATCGGTTCCTCCCACCTCATCCTCCACCGTCAATCTGCAGGCAGCCTCCTATTCCACGGCCCCAGTTTATGCACTCTGTGTGTCACTCCTGTCTTGTCCCATCCCTGTCTATTGCACACATCTGCTATAATGAGAGAGAGAGGCTTGGCTTCAGGTACCCACATTATATTCACTGCATTAGACATCCTTGGACATACCTATCTGCATATCAGCATCTCATTTCAGACGGTGACTGAGACTTGGTGGTTATGTTGAACTCTGATAGAAATGTATGGTGCTGATGTCAGACTGCCATGGCTAAAAGTTTTTTCCTGATCTCTCGCTGCTGCATGCATATTGTACCCTCACTTCCCTAGGAAGCATCACCAGGCATTCAGTACACAGCTGGGTAATGATGTAAAGATGGAGGAACTGTGCTCTGACAAACAACACAGCTCATCTTCCAGACAGTTCCATGCATTAATAGCAGACCGGGGCTCACAGTGCCATCTCTCTTTTCACTCAGTGCAGTGACAGGTACCGTGGGGCTGCCAACACACCAGGTCTCAGCAGTATACCCCGCAGGACACCTTCCAGAAACTCCCAGCAGCCCTGTCCATCTAGTCTCTCGTTGTGCTTTGTAGTCATTACAAAAGCATACACTTTTACATTCCTCAGAGAGACGTTAGAGACAGGAAGGAGCTCATTACCTCGTCAACATCTTCTTAAACTGTTAGCTGTAACTCTGAGCAATTGAGGTCTTGACAGACCAGAACACCCCATTGGTCTGTACATATCTTTATAATTTAGATTTTGCCATAGATACAATCATAATCTCCTCTAAGAAATCACCGAACCGCAGCAACATGGCTCTGTGTGATACTGTGAGGAGAAGAAGAACGTTTGTTTGGGCGTGTAGGATATATTTTAGTGATTGATCTTTTAGATGTGTGCCAGACACACCACGTGCCTCTATGTGTGTCAGGCAGCGGAGTATGGAGAGCTTTGATATCCCCCCTATGCATGGCCCAGACCCCAGGATTAGTCAAGAAGAGTGATGGTGTGTTCAAGGTGAAAACTAACTCTTGAGTGTATGCTCATCTATCTTCCCTCTCTCATTCAGAGGATCATGGGCGCTCAATGAAAACATGTTCGCTTGGTGCCAGCCAAAAAACAGTCGTGTTGTTTAAAACTAATGAAGACCCAGCTGGCCCAACTGTCCTCAAGCTGTAATAAAGTACTTAGTGAAACATCCTGATAAGCCCCCTCTGCGTTGTACAAGGGCGACTATTCACAAACTGCACAAACCCTGTCATTATTCAGTGGAAAAGAGAATGCATTACACAACCACAAATGGCTAAACAGCCAGCCCTGATATTGTTGTCAGTGTAGAAATTGCTGATTTGTTTGCATTTCCTAAAAAATTTTAATTGCCCTCATTGGTTTGTCTGTGCAGAAGCAATGTATGACCAAAGGGAATTTAAAGATGTAGTATATGTTACCATGTGATGAACAGTGTGGACAGTATCTATGTATCATTAGGGGAAGCAGGATGGTTATCATTACAAGCTTTGCTGAGTTGCCACTGGCTGTGGAGCCTTTCCCCATGGCTGTGGGCCAAGCCTAACACACACACACACACACACACATACATACACATGCACACAAATGTACACGTACACTAGAGAAATTGATTATTACCACTCCCTGATTGCAGGCCCTCTGTCTTCTAAATATAAATTGCAACTCCAGACACAAAAGCAGCCCATTTTGCTGAAGCACACTAAATCAATCTCTCCCACTCCACAGCTTCTCCACTGCCTAATAAAAAGTACAACAATTGCAGTGTGCTCAAAAGCCCCAGAATATAAAATATGCTGTGTAGGACATGGCTCTCTGCATTCAATGACCTTGTGCTTGAAGGAAGAAAACCTTAAGTTTCAAATTCTAGGATAATGGAGTTACAGTTGCGAAAATGTTTGCTAACCCTTTTGAATGACCTGCATTCCTGCTTAAATGGCTCCTAAACTATGCCCAGAGGCATTTTCTTCATCTCTTAAGAAGATCTCAATTTTGTATCATTTTGTGATCACCTCCATCTGAAATGTTTCTCAAACAAAATCCTTAGGAGCAAGCGTGAGATAAAAGAGAGAATAAATTCTTGAGACTTTATGAGATAAATTTGAAGAACATGTGACATATACATGGCAATAAGCTCCTACTCTATGGCTGCTGCCCCCATGACTTCAATAGGAAAACAGTATGTGAAAACTGTCCATGTTTGAGAAGACAAATACAAATTGTAGGAGTCATAAAGCATCATATTGAGTTTTCATTGAGGTCTTTAATCTAATCTAATCTAATCTAAGTTTATATGTGGTTGAATTTGAGAAATAACAAAAAATGCCTTTATTCACACATCTTAGTGTTAAAAAGAGCTCATTAGTGTCTAGGACACATAAAACATATAAATGTGAGATTTCTTCTTGGATTTTGCTTTGCTATGGGTGATCTTCATCTACGTCATAAGATAAGCATATCATATAATAGATAAACACAGTTTGATTTAACAGATAACCAAAAAATTTACTTTTACATGTTTTTATTGAACATATTGTTCAATTATTAACAGCCTAAGCTGGAAAAAATCTCTAGCATAATGACTTGGTGGTAATTGTGGTAAAGGTGGTGATTGAAGTCAGGTGACCCAATCAATGAGATGAGATTCAGGGCTGTGTTACAGGTGTCCTGTCATATGAAAACCCCACAAAGTTTGGTTACCAACAGCATCTGCTCTCCAAAAAAGCGATATGTTAAAGTGGAATATGCTGTGGTCAAAAGAAATTTCGGAGGACCCCCGGAGAAGAGTTGTTGTGGCTCATAAGGCTGGAAAAGGCTACAAAAGCATTTCCAAAGACTTGGACCTCCATTAGTCTCCAGTCTGACAGATGTATACAAATGGAGAAGGTTCAGTGTCATTGCTGCTCTCCCTAGGAGTGGGTGTCCAGCAAAGATCACAGCAAGAGCATAACATCTGTGTCCACGAGTCCACGACAAGGAAACCACTGCTCTTCACAAAAACCAGCTGCCCGTCTCAAGTTTGCCAAAGACCTGGATGTTCCACAAAGCTACTGGGACGATGTTCTGTGGACAGATGAGACAACAATATAGCTTTTTGGCACAAGGGCACGACACTATGCTTGGAGGAGAAAAAACACTGGATACCAAAACCAAAACCTCCTGGCAACTATGAAGCATGGTGGAGGGTGCATCATGATTTGCGGCTGGTTTGCTGCCTCAGGGCCTGGATGGCTTGCAACCATTGAGGGATCAATGAATTCCAAATTGTATCAGGAAAGTACAGGAGAATATCAGGATAACGTTCTGTGATCTGAAACTTAACAGAGGTTGGGCCATGCAGCATGATAATAACTCCAAACACAAAAGCAAATCTACAACAGAATGGCTTAAACTGAGGAAAATTCATAAGGGTCAAGTCCTGACCTAAACCCTATTGAAATGTTGTGGCATGACCTGTAGCAAGCCGTTCATGCAAGACATCCCAAAAATATAAACAAATGAGAAATGGTCCAAAATACCTCCTAACCGTTGAGCAGGTCTGATCAGCAACTACAGGAAATGTTTGGTTGAGGTTATTGCTGCTAAAGGAGGTTCCACCAGTTACTAAATCTTATCATTCACATACTTTTTCCAATCAAAGCTGTAAACGTTTGATGTTCAATAAAGACAATTTTTGTCTGTTATTTGTTAAATCACATTGTGTTTATCTATTTTTATGACTTAGATGGAGATCAGACCATAGTTTAGGAGCCATTTTTTTTCCATGAATGCAGGTGATTCAAAAGGGTTCACAAACCTTTTCTCACAACTGTATGTGTTCAGCACATTCTATCACTTATGTGCATGGCGTGCAGTAAGCTTCAGCTGTAGAGAGGTGAGATTCCCGCAGTAAATTTGAGCAACATACCATAAGGTAGATGTTCCAACTCAGTTTGGGGGAAAAGCTACAGCATTTAAACCTATTGAACACTTCATACTGTTTTTGGTTTGAGAACACTGTATACCACACAACCAAACAGCCTATATTATATTTCTGTTCCTGCTTGTAGGTTCGCTTCCCCTCCCACTTCAGTTCTGACCTGAAGGACCTGCTGAGAAATTTGTTGCAGGTAGACCTGACCAAGCGCTTTGGCAACCTCAGGAACGGAGTCAATGATATCAAGGGCCACAAGTGGTTCGCCACCACTGATTGGATTGCCATCTACCAGAGGAAGGTAAAACAGCCTGCCTTCATATAATAATGTATCACAGTAGGCACCCTAAAACACTTTCATGCTGTCATAAAACGGGTATTGGCAATGTAACTGGCCAATGTCGATAACATGATGTCACAATGAGATATTTCCAGTGCAGCTACAATGGAGTTTGATAGCAGAAAGTTTTCAGCTATCTAAAACATCAACGGTACATATCAGGTTTTGGTGTCAGTCTCTCAGAATCAAAGAGCAAAGGCTTCTTTCTACACTCACCGTTTTGCAGCGTTGTTCAACAATCACACAGTGGGAAATCCATCGTAGAAGAAGCAGAGATACCAATTTCTCCACCAACAGTAGCCTCAATAGACCATAATGCAATACAGCCACAAGATCTGTTGATCTGTTGTTATTCTGGGAAATGTAGGAACTCACTAACTGAAGTAGATATAGACGATGCAGGTGGAGGTAAAGTGGATACAATAGATTATAGTTATATTACAACACAACAAAATAACTCCTGGAATGCATTGAACATCACAGATGTTCCAGTGTCATTTAGAGTTAAAGCCCATTTTACACTGTCTGCATGTAGTTTAAATTTCACCCACTTGCTTTGCATGCGGTATGTAATTTGATTTATTTCTATTTACTTTTTAAATACAAACTTTACGGTGTCAAACCTAGCTTGAAATACACTGCTGTCCTGGCTAACATAGACACCCCAAATAAGAAGACATTGATGTGATGTTGAAGGTTTCAAGGCTGCATGTTTTTGAGAGGTTATTTCCCAAAAGAAACTTCCATTTCTGTCATGTGATTGACAGTTAGCAGAGTGTGAGATCATCACAAAGGATGTCAGTGATTTGGTGAAATGTTTTAGCAACATCCTCTGTTTACATTGTTACATGCACGCCCTCCGGCCTCGCTCATCCAATCAAAGAGCCTGAAATATTCTCTGGACCAATAGGTCTCTTAATGCGCTCACTGATATATAAACATTCAACATCATGTTTATAGTGATGGATTATCTAGCTGGAAGTTGTTTTTCATATTGCATAAAAATGAATATCAGTAAATGGCTTCTTCTGTAGGTAGAAAACCGATGATAGCTGTGATATCTCCAGCTACACTGCATGCGTGCAGACACCGCCAGGAATGTAAAGGAGAGGGGCAACCTAGACAATTGGCACAAACATAAAGGATAATTCCAGTGGGGGATTTTTAACATGTGAAGGAGCTGGTCAACTTGTAACTTGCAGTTTGTTTGAATGTTAACTTCATGATCACTTTTACTCTACCATGAACAGCTGTGCAAACATCTTTACAAATAGTTATTGCATATTGCACTATATTGACTAATTGACTTAATTTTCCTCTGTGTTCCAGGTGGAGGCTCCCTTTATTCCTAAGTGCAAAGGCCCTGGTGACACAAGCAACTTTGATGACTATGAGGAAGAGGAAATCAGAGTCTCCTTTACAGAGAAGTGTGCAAAGGAGTTTGCTGAGTTCTAGATCCGACCAGGAGTGGTGGAAAGAGACAGGGATTTAGAAAGTAAAAGGGGGTCTGAAGAAAGGAAATTGCAGGAGTTAGGGTGGACTGCTAACTTGCTTATATGTAATGACGACAACAATGTAAAATCCCCCCAATGGAGAGGTAGGCAAAGCGAAGAAAGATCCAACAGAACCAGCAGTGTTGCCTTTTCTGATTGTTTCTCAACTGTTACCTATTCATTTTATTTATCCCTCTTGTGTTTGTGGCAGGGGCTTGAGGAGAAGGGGCATAGGTCCCGGCTGTTCAGTTAGTTTTGTATCTTTCTGAAGGTGTAGTGACACATTTTCAGTCTTTGCGGGTTGAGGCATTGACGTTCTGTTAAGGTACTGAATCTGCTAGGCTCCCTTTGAATCGGCCCTTTCTACAAGCTTCTCAAAGAGTGATTGTCGTATCTTGTCACCCTAGTTCCCCCTCCATCTCTCCATCCCGAATCTGTCCAAGCAATACCAAGTCCAACAGACGTGCCTATCATAAAGCCAACTCGTTGCAAAACCTTGTGGAAAGCATTGGTGCAGAGCTTTGGCTATGGTGGCATTAGCCCTTGTGCCCATTTTGGTTGAAAGCTTGACACACTCTGCACCTGCCTTTGTCTGCTCGATGTGGCATGATTATTGGGTAGATGACACTCTCACTGCTCGCAGTTGAGGCAGTGGTGACCTCTTTGATCAGAGTAAAAATGATTTATCACATTAAACTTCATCTAGGT
>OOFE01023446.1:10163-29039 GCA_900323365.1 Monocentris japonica | reverse complement strand
GAGAGGCCCAGGCCCCTGCTGTGGTGGGGGAGGTGAAGCTGGTGGGATGGAGCTGGTGGGAAGAGTCATGGGGGATGGTGTCAGGACTGTCCCATTGCCTTTCAAAGCAACAGTAGTGCTGATTAAGGTCATTTTCTAGGCGCAAGTCGTTAATAGAGTGGGGGGGCTTTAGCTTTGAAGTTGGTGATCTGCCTGAGCCCCTGAGACTGAGGCCAAGTCGTTTGCTGAGAACTACTGTTGGAGTTTCTCAGAGTACAGTCGTTTAGCCTCTCTCACGGCTTTGCTAAACATGTACTTTGCCTCAACAAACATGGCCCTGTCTCCACTCCTGAACGCCTGCTCCTTTTCCAACCTTAGTTGTCTGAGTTTAGCTGTGAACCAGGGTTTGTCATTGTTATAACTCACCAGTCCTCACAGAAGCTGATGTATGAAGTTACAGCCTCTGTGAACTCATCCAAACTGTTGGTAGCAGTCCTGAAAACATCCCAGTCAGTACAGTCCAAGCACACCTGAAGATCCGCCACAGCTTCACTGGTCCACTTCTTGGATGTCCTCACAACAGGTTTAGAGAGCTTTAATTTCTGCCTGTATATAGGAATCAGGTGGACCATGACATGGTCAGAGTGACCCAGTGCAGCGCGGGGGATGGCGTGATAGGCATTGCTTACTGTAGTGTAACAGTGATCCAATATATTCTCCGCTCTGGTCGGGCATTTAATAAATCGTTAAAGTCACCGAGAATAATAACTAAGGAGTCCGGGTTTGTCCGCTCCACACTCAGTATCTGGTCGGCGAGCGTGTGCTGTGCCTCCGGCACATTGGCCTGCACTGGAATATAAACGGCGACCAGAATGAATGAAGTGAACTCACGGGGAGAGTAAAAAGGTTTGCAGTTCATGAATAAAGTTTCCAGATCAGGAGAACAGTGCTGCTGAATCACTGTCACATCATTACACCAGCCACTGTTAGTATAAAAACAGATGCCTCCACCTTTTGTTTTGCCTGATAGTTCTGTGTTGCGATCCATTCTGAAGAGTTGGAATCCTGACAGCTGCAACGCACAGTCCAGTACCACTCAACACAACCACATCTCCGTGAAGCACAAAACGGAAGATGAAGAAAAGTCTGTTTTTCCCCACCTGTAGCTGAAATTCATCTAATTTGTTGCACAGTGAACACACGTTCAAGAGGAATATTCCCGGTAATGGTGTTTGCGCCGGCGAAGACGCACGAGCTCACCGGCACGATACCCTCTCCTCCAGCATTTTACTGCGTGGACAAAGGTGAGCGCACCTTTGACCAGAATGTCCAGTAATTCCACGGATGGGCCGAGGAAAGTTGGAAATAAATCCTCTCTGGTGAAAGAGCTCCGTGTACTGTAGCAAAACACTGAATTTACAAACAAAACAAGACAAAACCATGACAAACCAACACACCAAGGCAGCCATCCGTGGTGCCATCTTGAACAACAATGGGGCTCTGTTTGTGTGTGTTTTGTGTTTTATGACACTGTATTAAATACACAAATCATTACTTAATTCATTTGTTGCCTCAAGGCCATATGGCACTGACTTGCAGTATCGTAGACATGAAACATTGATGGTCTTCTCTCTGGGCCATATGGCATGTGTGGGTGTGTGTTTGTGTATTGCTGGTGGTGTGCGGCCACTAGTCAGCTCTCACTATCACTTGGCTGTGTGTATTAGGGAAGCCAGTTGACTCAAGTGTATATGTATTTGCAGAGAGTGTGTTCCGTTTGTGTGTGAAAGATTGTGTTTTTCAGCAGAGCGCCTGTAGTGACCAGATCGTGTTGTGTTTGTATCTGTCCCCACGCAGGAGGAATGCCAGCTCCTGAGCAGAGCCCAGTGACGGAGGAGGGGCTTCTGCTGACCATCCGAGAGGGTTCCACCTGCCACAACATGGAGTCTGACAACACCGCCAACAACATCCTGGCCTCGGTCAAAGAACAGGTACGCTGTTCCTTCCCTCAATCTGCCAGGAGGCATGGACTTCTCTGTTACCTCTGTCATATTATGGCACTGGACAATGACTGGCAGCAAAATATTTATGAACCAATTACCTTTTATCATTTACCTCTGACACAGGCAAAACCATAAGCAGCAAGTTGTCATATCTCCATGTGTGGGTTGATAAAAAGATTTTGGTTGTAGCAGAACTGCAGTCACAGTGGGCTTTGTTTGCTATTTTTGTGGTGAAAACAGCGTGGAATATCCTTGACTAGGAGCTATTGGTTGTTTTTAGTTTGTTGTCATGTCCAGGCTTGCATCAGTTCGCAATCAGGATGACCATCTTGAGCAAACAGAGTGGTGAGCCTGTGGAGGGACATGCCTTCTGACTCACTCCATCTATGCCTGTCTCTGTGATTCATTCACTCACTGAAATGAATGAGTAGTGTCTTTCCCTGGCCCTGGGAAGCCTCATTTAAACCAAAATCTCACCCTGAGATACTCTTACACTGTTATATATCATCAGTGTGTGTGATGTTCAATGCATTATTTTGTGTTGTAATTTATCTTTTTGTTGCACCCACTTTCCCTCAACCTGCCTTGTCTACTTCTACTTCAGTTAGTGACTTTCTACATTTCCCAAGATGCCTTTCGAAAACCCCCAGAGGGTGTGCTTGAACTTGCTGATTTTCAGCTGTGGATTTTACATGAACAAAACTGAGAGAACAATAGCAATAGCGGAAACGGAGGTTTTTGAGTCAAAGAAAGTGAGATTCGTGCCCCTTGTGGCTGCACTGCATTCGGGTTTATTCTGGTCTATTGATGCTACTTGAGAAATTGGTATCTCTGCCTCTTCTACGATGGATTTCTCCCTGTATGATTGTTGAATTTAGATGCAAAATGGTATGTCTAGAAAGAAGCCCTTGCTCTTGATTCTGAGGGATTGATGTCTGCTGTTTTCCGTTGATGTTTTAGATAGTTTAGAGTACTTATTAAACTCTATTTAAAATGTGCTGGAAATATCTCAACCTGACGTCACATCATCTATGTCTGGCCAATTATCAATGGGCATAATAAAAATACACCAGTGTTACACCTAATGTTTTAGAGGTGGATTTTTCCTTTAAGCTCACTGTGAAAGTAGCTATTGTTTACACAAGTCACCAGGAAAGAGGGAGCACCTGTCGATGTCACTTCCTTCGCTGGAATGCTCCTCGGCCACTCGTCCGGCTCTAGCAGATATGCACGCAGGCAGGAAGAGTGAGTAGCTTGAGCTTTGCACAGTCACACAGAGTGACTGGCTGGAGACATGCCTCGGAGGGGATTCCTGTTAGAGAATCGAGACTGTAAAATGATCGTTCTCCGTGTTTAAGGGAGTTGGATAGGCTGAAAGGAGGGTGAGCAAGAGGGAAGAGGGTTTGTGCAGGTCAGAGACTAGGCTAGTGTGTGTGTTTTTTTTTTTTGTTTTTTTTTTCCTCTTTTGCGCATGGTTTTCCTGTGATTGTAGAGAGGCAGACCTTCGAGGGACCCGCTGTGGATGTAAACATGCTAACCTACTGTGCTGGATCTGCGGTTGGGGCTAGGGCTGGGGCTTAGGATGAGTGGTTGTGTGGTGAGTATGTGCTCTACTCTCACTGTCTCACATTTTCCCCAATTTTCTGCCGTTTAACGTCTCTCACTTTAGTTGTCTTATTCTCTTTTTTTTATCCTCTTCTTTTTGCTTTCTGCCTCTATCTCTTTTCAAAGTTCTCTCTTTGCCTTTCCCTGCTGTAGTTTGAGCTGACCAGGTTTTGCCCAGATTCTCAAACAAGGACAGATTTGGCAGGACTTGCATTTTCCCTGTGTGATCATTTAGACTAATGCCTTCTCTCCTTCTCCCCTCTTGACTACTAACAAGCCCCAGTCATTTTTGCCATTAACATGAGGATTTGGCTCTGTCGCGCCATAGTTCGTGGTTATTAGAGTGCTATCTTTGCTCCATGGCTCTTTAGTGGCATCATCTGGATGACACATCGATAATGGCTTATTACAGACCCCATTTCAGCGTTTTAATGTCATTTTTTCTCGCTGCGCTTTCCTACTTGTTTCAGAGAGTTATTCAGATAGTATTTTTCATCCTTGACTTAACCACAAAACCTAAAAAAATAATGTAGTTCGGAATTAACTTCACAAACTCTTCCTCTCTAATATTTATTATCTTGTCAAAATTTAATTTAGCCAAAGGGGGTGTTTTGTAGATTATCTCAGCCCTAGTTTTTTATGTTTCAACAGAAGTATAATTGAAGCAGTGGGAAGCTCTAGATCGGCACTCAGCCAATCAGCGCTGTTGTGTTACTAAGGTGATTCTGTGAATGAACCATTCTTTCACAAAGGAATGGGCATCAGATACTGTCTCACTGTGCAGACCAAACTCTAAAATGTTATTCTTCATTAGTGTATCATCTCTCATTTCACAGGAAATCTGATGGAAATATGAACTGAGCAGGATAAATAAGCCTCTTTTTCATCATATGTTATATAGACCGTGTTTCCCCTCTGCTTCCTCAGCTGGAAAATGAAGGGTGGGTGGGGTTATGTCAGAAGAACAGAAATGTTAGACGGTCTGTGAACATCTGCAGCTGTTGAACATAGCTCAAAGCTAGAATATACTCTATAATGAAGAAAAGCAGGAAGGGAGGAAGTTAGTTTTTTTTATTCTTGCCCCGCCTTCGAGGGTTGGCTACTTTATGATTTAATCACCCTTCTGCCAGGCCTGCTGTGACCTTGTCTGGCCTGGCCTGGTCAGGGAATAACAGGGCGGATCCTTTAGTGTCAGCAACAGCTAAGGAATTCCTCAAGCTGTATAACGAGGCATTTTACTATAGAGTAAGTTGCATCTTAGCCAATGCAACTTACAAGGAGTGCATTGGTGCGGGTTCAGTGTCGCATTCAATGACCCTTCAACAAACGGTGCTGTCGGCCACATTCGATGTGGGATTGTCTTTCTAACTACTTGGCCACCCAGTAGTTTACAACCGTCTAGATGAATGACTGTGCGGGTGACCAGGTTCTGTCTGAGCTACCTCCGAGTAAGCAAGCCTCTGTAGAGAGTGAAGTTAAATACTTGCTTCATTGCAAGGAAACTTTTGGCAAGTAACAATAGAACAAATTCACATTTGCCGCAATTGATAAGACTAATTCAAAAGACATGATGAGAGAAGAGAAGAATATTATAGAGGAAGGTGAGAAAAGATAATAGATGGATGTTGAGAAATATGAGGTAAGGTAAAAACCGTAAAGTGTAGAAGGGCGTTGGCATACATGTTATTATCAATCACTCAGGCTGATCTGAGAGGCAATTGGCGAGAAAGGGTGTTTGTTTCATACATTGCTGTCTTGCTTCAACTTTGAGATATGCAACTGTCATAGACTTGAGATCTCTTTGGGAACTTAATATAACATTGTGCTCCCCCCTTCCGTCCCCCACCATAGATGTTGATATGATGTTATGACGTTCTATTGAGGGAGCCATTGCCGCTGATGGAGCAGGCATCAATGAATATGAGGTCAGGCTTCGATAAAGAGTGTCGCATTGATCACCCTGCCTTTATCTCTGCTTCCTACCACTTCTCCCTGGAGAGGGACGGCCGTTCAGATGTGTCAGCTTTCATTTCATCCTCTCTAAGCACTGCCTAATGTACACACACCTCTTCAATGGCTCCTCCGTATGCCTATTTTTAGTTATGTTAGTGCCACAGCATCAGTGGGCTGGGAAGACGGGGGAGCAGGAAGCACAGTGGGTGGTGGGGCTGACTACGTGGCTCGTGCCTTCCTGACAGCTTGCACCTCGCTGGAGCGTAAACCCTGAGATATGTCTGGCTTTGCCAGGGCCCACACTGCAGGTTATTGACTTAACCCTTGAAATGACAAGGCTTCCTCCAGGAAAACTGGCCATTTGAAGCTATAAAGCAGTCCACATATACAGGGGTTTCTTAAAGCAAATTTGTATGTTTTTTTTGTGTTAATGTTGGAGGTTAACAGTCTTGGAGGACAGCTGAGTAAAGTCCAGTGCAAACACCACCTCCGGCTCCAGAGGGATGAAGACTGGGATGAGAGCAGTTTAGTTGAGGACAGGTTGTCTGCATTCATCAGCAAAACATTTTTCTGTTTTGTTAATGGGCCTATGTATCTGCTTTATATATAGTGTCTATAAAACCTGTGTACTCACTCAAAACCCACCAATAGTGTAGTGCAGTTATCATACATATATTGGTTTCCTCTCTTGCTCATGCACACACACACACACACACACACAGGCTTGAAACTCTCAGCCAGCGGGGCGGGAAAGAAGATCATATGTGTTGGAGACAGGCTCCCTGAGGTCACTGTAAACTACAAACCAATCCTCTGCCTTGACCTCCAGGGCCGCAGACAATCTGGAACTTGGCTTAAGCTCTCTGTGTCATTATAGACGGAAGGCAAGAGCCCTCAGTGCCACAATTCTCTGGAGACATTGGATGTGTTTATAGCGTTAAAAAGAATCAGACAGCGGGGGAAGAAAGGGTGAGACGATTTAAACGTTTGTTGTGTTGATTCGATTTCAATATGTGATCCTATACATTAACATAGAACTACATGGTTTCATGCTGTGGAAATGGCTCTGGTGTGGCCAGGGTGTTATGGTGTGCCTCCATCGTTCCTCCATCACGAGGCTGTGCCCTCAGAGAGTAGTGCTGTTATTAGCTGTGCCTGGGCATGCCTATCTGTACCACAGAGACTGGCAAAAGGGGCCTCTTAGGCATGCCGCACCATGGTGTTTCAACACACCGCCTCCCAGAAAACACCACAGTGGAATTTTCCCACTTTGTTGGAGTCCATTACACATGAAGAATCTGTCTGCCTCCCGCTTCTCCTTGGCAAACTGGAGTACACTCACTGTGACTCTGCCTTTGTCTGGATCAGGCCCACGCACACACATATACTCTCCAATAAATGTTCTTTGCAAAGCTCATCGGTTGACCTTGCTTTGAGTGCTACAATTTAGGCAGTCTCTTGAAGTGTTGGTGAACTGGCTGAAATATTACCCACTTGGATTATCCATGCTGTTCTTTATCTAGTTTAAAGAGGCCCAAAGTCATCTTTGTCTTAGTGACCCAGCTTAAGGAGTTAATAGTAGCAGCCATGGTTATGTTTTAAGGTAATTTTGCTGTGATGCATTTCCATGCTGTAAGCGCAGCAGAAAGGTTGAATTTGCTCTGCTGCTGATGGTGTCTGTTCCACCTCTATAGGCGAAATAAGGGCTCTAATTACAATCGACTGGTGATTTTCTCCACTCCTCAGGGTCTTATCTGCCTTCCCCTCCCTGGTGCCGCTGCTGTGACACAGGCAAGGAGAAATCTGGAGGCATAAGCATTCTGGCCTCGATTATAGTCATAAAAATGGAAGCCTGGCTCCGAGCAATTACCCCATGGGGGAACAGAGAGAGTATGAGAGGGAAGGAGGGAGACAGATTCAGAGGGGAAGAGAGAGGGAGATGGAGGTGAAGGAGAGAGCTCAGACAGACAGACAGACAGACAGAGAGAGATCAGAAAAATATAGATGTGGGAGCAGGGCGTGGGAAGTGAACAGAAAAGGACAAAAATTGTGAGTGTGATGGAGAGAGAGAGAGTGTCTTTAAGAGGCTGGGCCAGAAAAGCTGTCACATGTGAATGGTGCTCTATAGTGCTGTGGCAGTAGCCTGTCAACAGAGGCAAACAGAATAGAGGTAGTGGGGGAGAGGAGATAATCTGCTCCCAACGTGGTATGATGTCAAAGGAGTGGCGCGTCAAGCCCGGCACAGCACTGTCGGTTTGAACCTAGCTCTGGGAGATCTCTCCCCACCTGGTCTGTTAATCCTCATCACCATCACTGTCATCGTCATCGTCATCAGCATCAGTGTCACTGTCATTGGCCCACCCAGAGGGCCTACTCATCAGGGAGAAGGAGTTGTACTCAGGAAGGTGGAGGAACAGCAAATGCTATTGGGCCGTCCTTGGAATGGCACGCGTCCACTGAGGAAATTCAGGAAGTCGAAGTCCATGGCAGGATGGATTACAAATGAGGTTTTGCTTCTTTAGATCACCCCTCTCCCAACAGCTCTCAGATCAGGGGCTCTGGCGCTCCAAACGACCGTTCCTGAGGTAAACACTCCACAGCCATTGCATTCTGTGTTCATCTTTTTGTTCACTACAATAACCCCAAGATTGACAGTTGCTAGATTGCTTGCTCTCCTCTCTGAGAGCCTGGAGCAACTTTCTTTTTGTCTGACACAAAGCTATTGATCCCTCAGTGTAAATGTATGTTCACAGGTCTACATGAATTGTGTGATTGTGCTGCGGTGGCGTTTTGGCTTTTTGTTCTGATCAAGGAGATTGCCTTTTTGTGTCGCTCTCATTTACTGGCCCTCGGCAATGCCATCAACAACAGCAGCCTCACATAGCAACTTTTGTGGTGGTGCCACATCTTGTAGCCAGGCAAAATAAAAGCAGCTCTAGCATAAAGCTGCTATGGATCAAGCAACCAGGTGGGCGGAGAAAATATATTGTCTTCTGAAATGAGTTTAATCTGTTGTAAGAAGCATATTGCAGTTGTAAGGAAATAAGTGACCAAATCCTTTGCTGTGAGATTAGAAGCATGGTCCTCAGAAGCATGGCACCACATTACATGACAGACATGGTCTCACACAATGACCAGCTGTCACATAGCGCATTGGAAACAAGGTTTAATTTAGATGTCATCCTATGTAGGCTAATAGCTGTTCAGTTATTGCATTTAACAGAAGGGGCAAAAAGGAGAAATTATGTTGACCGATACACAGAAGTGAGCAGGGTGTAGTGCAAAATGACTGTTTCATTTTAACTGTAATGTAGCCAGCCAGTGACGCTACCTCACTTCATCTAAAGGAATAGCTTAGACTACTCACCCGAGTGCATTGCCCCTCTAAAATAACTCTAAATTGCCCTAATTGTGTTGGGAATGCTTGACAACAACAAACTTCTTTAAAAGACATTGTTTGGATAAAAATTACCAATACTTTTGTGACCTTTTCCAGGATGCAATCACTCCATCCACAAAAAGAACCTGGGCCCTCTCCACTGAAACCAAATTTCTGGAAACTTTTTGGCAACAGGGAAAAGCTATGCATCAGTGATGATTTGGGTCTCTAACAGCCAACCATCTGTAGTCATAAACCATACTTGGAATGCCTTAACAGCACTTCCACTGATACAGATTCATTCATTTCCCCACCATTCAAAAGCGCTGCCAAAGCTTGGGCCTAAATTAGCCTAGTCACAGTCACACTCAACGTATAGGGACTTGTTATAACAAAAATTAGATTGGCTTAAGCCTCAAACAATGAGCGCAATCGGTGTGAGCTATTTAGAAAAGAACAATGAACTATGATTTGTGGCCTGTATGCCTATAAGTCAGTTAATTGGTTTGTCATTTTAGACTTATATGTTTTGGTGGTGCTTTCTGTATTTAATTTTGTTTTTCTGCACACAAACTACAGTACATCATCATAATGTCAGTTTGCGGCTCAGTGTTGTAAAACCCTGATGTCATACTTTCTCAAAGGAGAAGTCCTACTTCTTGTTGACAGTGCGAGTAGGACGCTTCATAACTACCTCTGATGTCTGGGACTATTTTTAGTCCTAGTCAGCATGATTCCTAGGAGTGTTTCCTGAGACGCATGATAAATACGGGCCCTGGTCTGTTGTCCATCAAGTAGGGCCCAACCAATATGAGGTTTTTGGCTCCTATACCGATTTTGATATTTGGGATCTTTAATTTGTGATAACCATTATAACTGGTATGATGGTGTATGATGATGTATGGCAATGTATACACCTAGGTCTATTTATGATAGTAAAGCACTTTGCTGTATAAGCTGTGCTTCTATGTGTATATATACAATAAGTTATAAGGAATGTTTGTCAACTGTTTTGTTGCTAATGTTATGTAGCAAGCCTGGTGTCACTGTATTCTCCATAGAACAGATGAAGGCAGCTGATCAACTAGTGAGCCTAAGAGCTGAAACCACGGTCAAATGAATTGAGAATTAAAGCTGCATTATGTAACTTTATGTAATTTTGTCTTTGGCGGCCCCAAGTGGCAGCGAAAGGTAACGGTCTAATCCAACTTTCTGTAGCGATAGCTGATGCACTGGCTCACTCGCTGCTGTTTCAGAGCTGTATGTGTTCTGCTCGTAAGTTTCGATTCGGCACTTCCTGTGCTCGGAGAAAACTTTCCCGCCGGTGTAACTACCGACTCCAACTTCATTGGGGTCAGTGGACAAAATCTACAGCGGCAAGGGGGAAGGGCCAGTCTTCTCTCTGTTAGGAGGGAGTAATATCTATCCCTGATGGTGTTGCTGGTTACTTGCTTGCGAGCCTGTGGCTAGCTGTTTAGCCAGTGTGACTACAGCTGCTGCCATGCTAACGGGTCTCACTCATCATCTGTTACATGCGATGATTTCAACCACATTGAATCAGCACAGGGACATTCGGATAGGGCGTCATGTTCATTTACAGTGAAACTTGAATGACCAGGTCTGTCATCACCACTGTCGACCCATGTGTTGAGCAAATTTTCAAACTACGCTCATTTAAAATCTGTCACTGAAATCTGAGGGCTTGCTGAGTGAACAGCGCCCTCCACTGGACAAATGTTTTTACTGTCTGAACCTCCCCGGTGCCACACCTTTTTTATGCATTAATTCTATTGGTGACTCATCGTGGCACTTTTGCCAATAGCTGTAAAAGGCTTATATCGGCTGATATTATGAGTTGACTGATATATCTGTTGGCCCCTACCATCAAGTGTTCCCATTGTCTTAATCACACATATGTTTCCCTCTCAGTCCCCCACACCTCCATGGGTTGATATGCTTCTCCATGTTTACATTCTTGTAGCATGAAAATAAAATGTTATGGAAGTTTGTCAATAATATTTTTTCCCATCCTGTGAAATGTTTAATGTCAGCCGTGGCTGCTTGTGGATCCACTTCCCTTTTGAGGAATAAAAACCCAAATCAGAAATGTCTTGATAGTATCGGTCCTAAGTGATAGTAGTTGTCAGTCCGAAATAAGACAAGGTGACAATTGCAACATAGACTCTGACAAATATTGATCATGGAGATTATACTATATGTCATGGAATAGTCTTGGAAAGGTCATGGAATTTGATTAGCAAAAAAGGTGTAGGAGCCAATATCCAGCCCTAATCAGCTTGTAGTGCCTGTCACACTGCACCAACCAGGGCTAAAAAAAAAAAAAAAAAACCTTGTGATGACCTAGCAGGAGTTAATGAGCCATACAGGAGTCACACTGAACAAACAAAGCAATGGGCAAATCATCACAACCTAAAGAATTTGTCAAAGTGGGAATTTTGCCTGGAAATGGGAATATTGTAGCCCAAGATGGCTGTCATATGATTGGTTTGTGGCCTTTTCACTGGATTTTTCACTGAGTCTCCCACAGTCTTTCCGCCATGTCTTTCTTATAGTCAGTCTTTCTCTTGTCAGTCTGTTGTGTGCCAAGTGCTGGCTGCCACACCAACTGATGACAGCTCCTTTAATGCCATTCACCACACAGATGACAGCTCCTTTAATGGCATTTTAATGATCAAGCCAAGCTGCAACTTCCTCTTTCATGTTTCAAATAGGGAGGGGGGAAAAAAGCGTCCTCGAGGGTGCTATTCATCTGTGTCAATGGCATGTTTCATCTCAAATGCCAGCCGCTCAGAATTGTTTTTGTCAGACAGACCACATGAGACTAGTTAACAGTGGAAGAAAAAATATTCTCATGCTAATGCTAACACACTTACCCATATTAACACTTGTAAAATGAAGTCTTGATTCACTCTGTTTCAACAGAACTCACTGCAAGATTTTTTACATTACTTTTTGATTACTAGAAGCTTCCAGTATATTAAAAGGTTTATGCCAAAATCACTTTGGAATACAACTCTTATATATTGTAACCTTGTAACTGACAGTACTATATTGCTGTAGTACACTAGTCATGTAAAATCAATAATGTGTTCATGTAGCCATTATTTTTGTCATTCATAGAATCACATGCAGCATGAATACACAGGCAGACCTAGGTCTCTGCGGGGGAGATGATTGGACGAGGGCAGCCAGCAGTGCATCAGAGCTGATCCAGAGAGGCAAAACTTTTATGGACTCTATTTCTCCAACAGGATTACCTTGCTTTGACCTTTTATTCCATCTGTGTGTATACGACCACAGTATGCCAATTTACTCTATAATCTTTCCCAACAGAAGAAGAATTTTAGTCATTTTAGTAACTCCGTAAGCTTCCTACTGTAAAATACTTAAAGCCGCATTAGGAATCTGCGGGAACCCTGGCAGAAATGATGTTGTATTGTAAACTTGCTTTTCCATTATCTGAATGCGAATGATTTTTCACGTTTCTGTTTATGGCCTGTTGTCACTTATCAGCTTGTGTAAAGCTCGATTGCAGCTGCGGCTACCGAAGCAATTCTACTCCATCCCATTCGCCTATAGCCACAACTGCCACTCTATATATGCTCTCTTACTTCAGTGTGGCCCTTTATTTTGCCCTATTCGGTAAATGACTTTCTATCTATCATCTTTATTAGCATTCTGTTATGCTGGCATGACACTGCAGCCAGTTTCCTAAAACCTCAGTATTTTAGCAAGGTGACTTTGTGGCAGTTTGAGTGAGTAATCACGCTGCGTGGTTCCTCCAGGTCTGGCCACGCAGCTCGTTCCTGAGGCCCGTTCTCTCAGCTCGCTCCTCAGGCCCGATTCCCTGTCCCTGCTGCTGCAGACCTCCTTTAACCTCTACTGTCACTTTCCAACTGTGCATGAAGCTCATACACTCATCGGAACAAGTTTGCCACACTGCAGTGAGAGTTCAGGACTGTCAAGCCTCACTGCCACTTAATGAACAAACATATTTCCAGTAGATTCTCATCCTTGGTACGGAGGAAAAAGCCATCTGTACTAGTTACGCTAAATGTGCCTGAGCATCACTAATGGATATGCAGCCCTTTCCATCCAGGCCCAAATCAGATGGCTACTAAGAAGCTCCTCTCCTGTGCGCAGCCGGTAATGAGGAATGTAATGCCCGATAAGATCTCTAGTTTTAATCAATTGTGTGATTTGGACATTCGCTTGCCACAGATGAGACGGAGATCGCTCTGATGTATACCTCACATTTCCTGTCTGCTTATACGTAGGGCGAAAGGTGCTGAATCGACAAGAGAAAATCGAGTACTATTTCCCTCACCGCTGGCATTGCATCATGCTTTCCTAATCTGTCATAGGTGGCGATTATGACGTTGTTGGTTCCTTGTTCTCTATACTCGAGAGGTAGAGCGATGCTGTTTTTTCTTCCTGGTTTGCCAGTTGGATAGATGGCACAGTAGCTATCATCAGAAAGCTTGGAATGTGATGCTAAATGCGTGTTGTTTTGTGCTTAGCGTTGCTTTCCTGTTGAGCATCAGTTTGTATACATTTTGAAAGCTGCTCTTCCATGAAGATAATGAGCCTGATTACATGGTTTGTGATAATACACTTCTGTTAACTGTCTCGTCCCGTCTCCTGTCTTCTACTTAATTGGCCAGGAACCTTGTATCCTGAAGGCAAAAGGAAAATCATAGAAGAGTACAATCCCAACCATGAGATTTCATTTTGACTAAAGGGAACAATCTTCACTATTATGCAGCCAAACCGGCCTGGCAAAGCATTAGATATGCATTAAAAAGCATACAATAATGCATTCAAGTAGTTCCACGGAATTGGAAGTTGTAAGCAAAAGTACACATGCCAGTGCAATGTGCTGACACGTGTTATCATTTCCTGTGGCTGTCCAATGGAGAAATTCTTGTAGGGGTTAAACAGCTTGCCTGCCTCCAATGCTGGATTTGGTTCAGGTATGTGGTTTGACCAATTAGTGTGAGGAAGATGTTTGAACCTCTCGCAAGAAGACACATTATTCATCCCATAGCAGACTGTCTGCCCTGCCTGTCTTGATGAGCTTTATTTATTGGCAACGTGATGCGTGAAGCTGTCTTTTGGCAGCTGGAGGTTATCTACTTTTGAAGACGTTTGTTCCAAAATGAAAAATCGACCATTTGGAACAAAAGTGATGCTTACCCTTACAAAATGATAGGACAAATGATGGACAAATGATAGCATTTTTAAAGGATGGTAGGTTACCTATGCCATGATGAAGGTATTCTACCACTCACTGAAAAGCTTCACACCCGCTTCATATTTACATGTCTTTAATGTATTTAAAGAGCATCTAAAACCTCATCCCATTCACTCCAATTTATTTTGATTTTGTTGTTTTCTTGTTGTTGCTGTTCATGATTGCGTGGACATATAGCAATTTTGAAACATTTATATTGGTTTTTACACCTGTCCTGTCATGTCGTCTAGCATTAGGAGGTTGTTTGATGTTGAGGATATGAAGTATAAATTGGATAGCAGTGTGTAAACCCGCTGCCTCGCACCAGAGAACCCCCCCTCATGGATTCATATTTTCATGCATGGAGATATTCATAGATCAGGTCTCTGTTTGGGTCACAGCAATCATCTTGATTCATTCATTGGATGATGTTTTGAGTGATAAGAAATTGCTTCCAATTCCATCAAATCTTATTCCTGGCCTTAGTGGCAGCCATCAGATAGGAAATGTACCCTGAGAACATCGATACATGGTCCACTCCCACAGGAGAGTCTGTCAGAGTGAATGTGATGAGCAGCTATTGTACCACTGAACAGTGCTCATCTGGCATACAGTAGTTCTACTACATAGTGGTAGTAGCCCTAATGCCATTGAAATAAACTAATAGCTGTTCTGTGGCCTGTCGCATCAGCTACATAGTCATATTTTGTAAGATGATGTGCAACCCAGTCAAAGGTCTTTTAGGCGCAATGTTTAAACTGCTTGCACCTGGTCATGCTCCTGTCCTGTCCTCATTTTTTTTTATCTATTGTTTATTTCTATATCACACATGAGCATTGTAGAGACACAGACATATGTTACATCTATTGTCTGGGCATTGTGGCTTTGACCCTTGCTGTCCATACATTTGCTTGCTTGCAAATGCTGATCAAATATTGAGTATCAACTAAGTAGTAGTCTTTAAATGCAAAAAAACTACATCTTTTTCAGGAACTCAATGTCCAGTCCTTTTGTGCATGGCAGTTTAGGAGGGCTTAGGCCACTCTGATCCATGCTGAACCAGCAGTGGACAACAGCAAGGCAGAGGCCACTTCAGGCCTTTCAGATGAGTATTGTCAGCACCCATTAAGATGACATGGGAGCGTGTGTATTGGTGGTGTGGCCTGCTGCCGTGTGTCATCTGTTTGTTCTGGGCCCGGCTGGGGACACAAGGAGACAGGATCTGATTCAGCTCTGGGACTGCAGGCCTATCAGGCCTGACAGCCTCCAACAGACTGATGCTCTTTGTGATGGCAAACAATAAAGCGAGCGGCCTTGTTGGTACAGGACAGCCGGCCACCCATTGTCCTTGCTCTCCTTCCTTTAAGCCTGGCACCAACTAAGGCTGGGCCCACATGGGCTAAATAAGCACAGGCCTTGTTTAATGGTCATTACTGCTGCGCTCGGCCTGACTGTGCGGATCATTAAGCTGAAGAGATGTGTCCCATTCTGTGTTGGGGTCAAGCACTAAAAACACAATGAATTACGCAGGGCAGTAAGTAGAGAAGCAATCTCTCTCTATGGCTAATATGAGCCCCACTTAAGAGCCGCGATCCTTGCCCATGTTTCATGAGACCGGTGCCCATTTTGGCATGTAACTCTGTGCTTTGACAAGCCAAGTATGCAGGTATTGGATCTATATTCATCATAGGCTTCATAATAGGCTTGATGAGTCATGCAGAGTAGGGAAGGGCTATTGAAATGTGTGAGGAGAAAGACAGCAAGAGAGCTATAAAAAGCCTTTTCTCACCGGTTGTGCTCATTAAAGCCTGAGGACAGTGATAGCAAAGAAGCATGGTAGCAATCTTCAATGCCACCTAAGAGGGTAGTAAACTCAACACAGAATGCCATGCTGTATAGTGGCTGGCTATAAGGTGGAAGAGATTAGGTCGCTTGACTCTTATCATCTTTCTGACTTTTATCATCATCTTTGGCATCATTTTAAAATTCCCTAATCAGAGCAACCATAATTAGTATACTCTATATGCCAAAGCCTGAACTACCAATTCAATGATGCAACATCTGAGAACGGGGCTGCAGCCAATTTGTCAAAGGGACAGGAAAGACCTGGAGAAGAGAGCTCCATGCAGGAAAGCTTTGGACCTCCTTCATGCTTTGCCATAGTGGGGGCAGGCATACAGACGGGGTGCCTGTCTGCTATAGGCTTGGAGCAGCTTCGACCATCGCTAGTGACAGACATCGATGCCTTATGGCTGCAGCAGATGTCTCTCCCTGTTCTGTTTGATCAAGATCAGTTTATCTATCTAATCAGTGGTATTGAAAGCCAGCCAACGTGTGCAAAGTATTTAGTAAGACATACTGTTTGTATTCTGGCCTGCACCACTGTATTGCGAGCGCTGCTGCCTAAGCTGAAGGCTCTGGACCTTGGACGTCCACACACTGCCAAACAAGACAATTGGATTATGAGCTTAAAGGAAGGAAAGCAGAGAAACAGTGGGCCAAGAATAGTGCCAGCTACAGAAGTAGGCTATCTCTGTCATTCAGGAGAAAACAAAGGGGTTTGATGTGTATATCTCGCCATATATGTCATCCTTCACATGAGCATGTGTGCCTCACATAACTCAATATCTTAGCATTTTGTCACCAACAACGTGCGTGCATGGGTGTGTGTGTGCGTGCATACTTTTATGTTTGTGTGTGTATTTCTGTTTGTATGAATCCTAACTGCACTCTCCTTCATATCAGTGTTTCGAATCAGACAGTGGCCTAGTGCTCCCTGACCCTCATATCTAGCAGTGGGAACCTGTTTGTATTTGAATGTTGAATTCTCTCTCTCTCACTCTCTCACTTTCTCTCTGTGTATCCACATGGGTTGCCCCCCTCTCTCGTCACCATCAACTTATGTTTTCTCTCTCGCACGTCGGTGGCAGACTCACACATTGGAGTGATTCCAGACTCTTGTATCTAGTAGCAGTAAAATTGCTTGTGCTTGAATCTCTCTCGCTCTCTCTCTGTCTCTCGCTCTTGCTCTCGCTCTCTCTGTATGTTTTTGACTGTATGGCATATGCATTGTATTATGCCTGGTGGAGGTTAGAGTTGGGTTACGGGGTTTGTGAGCAAGTAGGTATGGGTGGGTGGGTGGTTGGGTGTGCGAACGAGTGGTGGCGTGTGGGAGTGTTTTTTGGGTACAACGGTGTTTTTTTTGTTTTTGTTTTTTTTTGAGCAAACTGTGGCTGTTTCATCATTAAAAAAATGTCTCTTTCTGTGTTTGTGTGTGTGTGTGTGTGTGTCGATCACCCCCCCCCTTTCATCACAATTACATAGTGTTCTGTCTCACACATCGAAGCCATAACATTAACTCTGATCCCTATTTTTCTCTGGTGTGTGTGTGCGCATGTGCACGAGCGCATGTGCAGGGATAGTATCATAATATTTCAACCGTTATCTCTGTTTTTCTGTCTCTCATGAGAAATGATCCTCCCACACATGGCAGTGATCTGCTGCCGCTGTCACGTTGCACAGCACTTAGTGGGGTTGAATCCCGGGATGCACTGAGAGCACAGTTCATATTGGTGGTGACCTACAGGCTCTGTGTGGTTCCCTATGAGGATCTGCTTTCTTCAGCAGATCCCTATGAGGATCTGCTTTCTTCAGCAGAACTGTGCGTGCGTATTTCATTCAAGTGGATAAACAGTTAACAGATATCCTCCGTTTTTAGATCTAGCTAAAAACGGATTTGATGTCAAGATTAGCAAACTAGAAATTACTCTAATCTCTCTAGCAGCCAATTTATAACAGGCCTGGAATATGTTTCCCCCTTAAAGTACCGTACATTCATATTGTTGAAATATATTCACAATGCCACGTAGAACAACCATAGTTGGACCCCATCCTTCTCTCAGGAAGAGGATGAACAGAATGGAAGGTTGAAATCGGCCATTATTGTGTGCCTAAATCTCTTAGTAGGGGTTATGTGTCACACAGAGGATTGATGGCTCATTTCCTGTGAGTAAATCAGTGTTGTGGCCACTTTATCTCTGTCCCGCTCCCAGAGCTGTAGCCGTGCTATGTGTGTGTATATTGGTCTCAGAAATGAGCGGACATTGGGATGCTCCCTGCTATTTCCTGAGGAATCTGCAGTGTAACACTGACTGAGGAAACAGGGCTGAGCAGTTTTCCCCTCCTGTAAACGCTCTCTCTCACTGCAGTCAAGCTACACATGACTACGACTGAATCAAGCCAGAGGAGAGGAGGGGACAAGGCAATAGATTGGGGGAGGGTTGAGAAGATTTTGTGTGTTAGTGTGTGTGTGTTCTGCCAAGCCTTTCAGAGCACCCTGAAAGGTTAAAAACGAGTGTTGGAGCAAGTAGGCTGGCCCAAGCTCCATATAGTTGCTAAACGTCCTCAAACAGGGCACAGAAGGAGTTGAGAGCTTGGGTGTGAGTGTGTATGTGGCTGTGGAAGTAAATTACCGTGTCAATGGAGATTACACAGGACGACTGAGGACAGATAGGCTAGGATACTGCTTACAGTAAGATGTACACGGTGGTACGGTGAGTTAGGGCTTTTTGCGAGAAATGTAGAAGAGGTACAGAGGGTGTGTGTGTGTGTGTGTGTGTGTGTGTGTGGGGGGGGGGGTGTTGATGTTACCTGATGTGGATGACCTTTTGACTATGCTGCAGCTTTGCTTTGCCAGAGCTTTG
>OOFE01023443.1:0-11917 GCA_900323365.1 Monocentris japonica | reverse complement strand
GGACGGCCAGGTGCATTGTTTACCTGGGGAAGAGATGGCACCAGGATGCACTATGGGAAGAAGGCAAGCCAGCGGAGGCAGTGTGATGCTCTGGGCAATGTTCTGCTGTGAAACCTTGGGTCCTGGCATTCATGTGGATGTTACTTTGACACGTACCATCTACCTAAACATTGTTGCAGACCAAGTACACCCCTTCATGGCAACAGTATTCCCTGATGGCAGTGGCTTCTTTCAGCAGGATAATGCACCCTGCCACACTCAAAAATTGTTCAGGAATGGTTTGAGGAACATGACAGAGAGTTGAAGGTGTTGACTTGGCCTCCAAATTCCCCAGATCTCAATCCGATCAAGCATCTGTGGGATGTGCTGGAAAAACAAGTCCGATCTATAGAGGCCCCACCTTGCAACTTACAGGACTTAAAGGATCTGCTGCTAACGTCTTGGTGCCAGATACCACAGGACACCTTCAGAGGTCTTGTGGAGTCCATGCCTCGATGGGTCAGAGCTGTTTTGGCGGCATGAGGGGGACCTTCACAATATTAGGCAGGTGGTTTTAACGTTATGGCTGATCAGTGTAAATGGCCTTGTGAACTGGTGAGGATATACCAAGGTCTGGAATGGCACTAAAGCATGTACAAATATCTTTCCACTTTTGACTTCACAGTCTATGTATTACACACACAATCACAAACCATCTGTATATCCCTCTGTCACCCATCTGTAAAGATTCATGCTTTATAAACTTGACACTGACAACTGAGTGAACTAAGACGTAGGATGCGGCCTGCTTCTGCAAAAGGCCACATGATGTAAAATAGCTTGGTTGATTAAACCCTCTAATATATTTGTATTATAAAGTGATATATTATTAATTTAATGATACTTCTTCATATTCAGAACCTGAAAAATAACAAACAAAAAATCATACACCATGTATTCAGTGTTATGTATTAACACAAACCAGCTCTTTTCTGTTGCTTTTTCCTTTTCTTGCCGGCAGCCAGGAGTGCCTGGCCCTGCTGTAGAGGGTCTACATTCAGGATATCTTTCAAATCTGGAGTTCTGGATGCAGAATCATCTGCAGAAGCACTTGTCTTGGACTTGTGCGATTTTATCTCCACCGTCATTGGTCCAAACTATTTTGTGCAGGATAGAACATCAGAGATACAGGAAGACTTGTATGAAGACAGTTTTACAAAAGTTAGGGCAATGATCAATAGTTGAGGACATAAAATTGTTAGATAACCACGGAAGTTGCAAGGACTGCACTCTCCCACACCTCTGGGTCCTGGTCATCCTCCATAGATTCAGTTTTATCTTCAAACTCTGGCTCTTCTAGGGAGCCCCCTTCCATTTCCAAGTCACAAGGTGCTTCACCCTGGCCACCTTGTGTCATCCCAGTGGTCTCAATGCAGAATCCCATTTGGAAATCAGGACAAGACGACTCTGAAAGAGACAGCCTGATTTTGTAGATCTACACTGAGAACAAGCCAGATGATCTTACAAACCTCCCATCGTTCCATCTCCAGCTAAAGAGTCTATTGAACTTGACACTGTTACTTCAACCAAAAAAGCTAATTGTGTCTTGAGCAGCAATGTAGATTGCAGATAAATCAAGACCTTGTACGCTCCATTCAGAAGTACAGTGAAAACATCCCCCAACAAAAGCTTTCAGTGCAGTTACTTTTTCTTCTTTTAATGCATTCATGCCTTCCAATTCTGCTTTGGCAGACAGATCACGCTATATCTGCTGACCTTCTGGTTTACTAGCAGCAGTCACAGGAACAACCTTGAAGATTATCCTCCAAAGCAGACAGGACTGAAACACTGAGCTTTCTTTAGACTCACCTTATTCCATGGCCAGATGATATGATGAAAAATCCTGAAAAATCACGTAGCTTCCAAGATTATTGTCTTGGAGGCTCCTGTCCACTAATGCACGTCATATACTTAATTTAGCTAAAATGCAAGCTTATGGTGTGCAGTCACATCTTAACTGCCCTCCTGTCTTCTTTCGCTTTAACAAACACAAACACAAAAAAAAAACTGTTAACCTACCGGCAAGAACCTCCTGATTTCCCTTCTCCAGTTCATCCCAGTCAAAAGCTTTGCCCATTTCTGTAACAATCTCAGCACTGACATGGGTGGGGAGAGTGTGCGTCTCTGGGGGGTGAGTAAAGTAGCTGATCCTTCCCCTACATGACCAAACGTGACATGAAATAAGATTGTGAAGGGAGAAAGTGGTGGATTATCATTCCAAAGGTTATAAACAAATTCCTGTATTTAACAAACCCTGTCCAGTCCATTAAGACACTCTTTGCTGCTTTGTCAGTATCAGGTAGTCCTCCCTTCCTTAGTTTGCCTTGGCGTCGAGCAAGCATTGCCAGGAACTCCAGAGCAGTGTGAAAGTCTGGAACTCCATAGTGCTCTATGATCTGTACAGGGAACAAATTTGTTGTCATAACTGTGTACATTACGTGATCAAGCCATAATTGGACAGAAAACATTACATACCTCTGCTTTATTGCAGCGTCGGAGAATGGCTTCAACAGGAGGAAGGGGATCTACGAGCTGTTCGATTTTCACACAGTTACGGAGAATCATTGCTGCGTCAGTTGTTGAAGTTGCCATGACAATGCCAGGGCAATCCAGAAGCTTTATGTGTTTGTCCAAATGCACCTCTTGAAGGCACCTGAAATCCATCGGACACACACGTCAGTGTTACAGGGAGACACCAAGAAGGCCTAAACAACAGTACAGTGTCATTTATACTTACTTCGTAACACCAGGAGTGGCTCCAACACTGCATGCCCGTGCCCGTTTCAGACTGTTAATCAAACTACTTTTTCCTACATTGGGAAAGCCTAAAAAATAGGAGTGACATGTGATTACCACAGTGGACAACCTTGGTTTATATAGAGCAACAATATGGCATGGGAGTGTGGCACTTACCTACAACACCTACAGTGATGGCTGTTTTTATGTCCAGGTTGCGACAGTAGTTGCCAAGCAGTTTCATCAAGCAATCTGCGCCAACACAAGCACTGCTACTGAGGAGCTCTGAGGTGGCTTGTGTCACTGGTACATTACTGCGCTTCTGCTCATAGCAGGGACACAGGAAGTTTCGTTTTCAGTTCATGCGGAATGCTCCTTTAGCATATGAACATTATTTTACTTTAATCACAGCCTCAGATGACAATAGAAATACTGATTCATTGCATACCAAGTTCTTGTTCTGTAGCTGAGTAGAAGCTTTAAAAGCCACAGTGGGAAATTCATTACGCAGATACTTGATCCATTTCTCCACAATTTCCTTTGATACCAGATCTATAAACAAAGAGAAATTAAAACAAAATAACTTGCACCAATAACTGCAATGTTCTGTCAAATCCATGCAAATAAAGACATTACATTCACAAAGTCATGCCTTCTGAATTTCTTCAGTCAACCTACCAATTTTGTTCAGCACCAAAACTATCTTTTTGTCAGTTCCACTCTGGATTACTGACTGCTCCACCTGAGGACATCTGCAGCCAAGAGGGTCACGTGCATCCAAAACCTCCAAAATCACATCTGAAGCCTCCACCACCTTAAATAAATAAATAAATAAATAAATAAATAAAATGCACATTCAAAAATGCAAACCTCCAAAATCTTAGACCTCACCAAAAATATCAGGGCTAGCCTATGGGTGTATACTACCCTTCACCCTCTGTGTATATTACCTTTCACACCAGACTATGACCTGGGAAGTACGCAGCTCGATCGTCAATGTGAAAGGGTTGACCTGGGAAAGTCGACACCCTGCGGAACGACCCCAATCAAGACCAGGGTTGAGAGCTGGGTCAACCTCTATTCCACTTGGTGTGAAAGTTGAGTGCTTAACCCATGGCACTCCATGTCTGGAGCGTCATGTCATCCACCATGTTTACACATAACGTAAAGATGCCTGCTTTTGATGACGTTATAAGGAAACAGCCCATAGGAAATTTGTGTTTGAAGGTTGATGTGAAGTGTCTCACACAAAGGAAGGGATATATGGAACAGTTACCTACCTTTTTGAATTCTCTATAATATGCCTTTCTTGAATTCTCATTTTCAAAATTGACATGCTTCTCTAAATTCTGCATCTCTGTCTCCTGTAAAGAGAGAGAACAAAAGAAAGAAATCACTTTCGCTGTAAACTGGATAGCATGCACTGATTCATTTGTAATGTATATCCATTAAATGGGCTAATATTTACCCTCTGCTCAAACTCTCTTTGTCGCTGTAGGATGTCATTCTGAAAGCTGTGCAAATTCCTCCTCTTCATCAGCTCTTGCTCCCTTGAGATTTTCTGCTTTTCTTGGAGGTCCTGAAGCTAATTATGAAAGTTTTGGATTGAAAACATGGTTTACATCAAGAAAATATTTCAAATGCATTTCACATTTACAGTGAATACACACAAGGTTTTTGATGAATCACCCTTTGCTTCCTGATTTCTTCTGGCTTTCTGTGGTCCTTGACCTGTCGTACAGATGACAGTTGCGTATTCTTTGTCCGTCCTGAAGCATCAGTCTTTTGCCCATCTTTAGCCTTTAATGGGGAAAACATGGCAAGTATATGTAAGGCGTTTTAACATCTTACTTTATTTATACAAAATGTATACAAGTTAGGCCACATGCACACTTGGCAAGGGAAACCCAAGTTTCCAGACAAATTATATTTCTTAAAAACCATCATAACACTCTTGTAACTAGGGATGGGTCAGAGTAATCGATTATTCGTTCATGACATGCTTGAATTTTAATTGTGGTCGTTAACATTTTTTCATCCAAATAAACACGTGTTTAAATTGAGCGGAACTAATGTCGCTCAACCGTTGGGTAGAGCGGCCGTGACTTTGTAAACAGCAACAGTCCCTGCTGTTGACATGCATGAATGCCACTGACGCTGCCTAAATAGTATTGTCTCTCTCTGCATCTCATCTCCTACTGGGTACAGTGAAGAAGCTTTTATTTATATTTAGTATGGTCAGCTTTGACATGTGAGTTTGTTGTAGAAGCATACATTTTTTTAAGAATTTAGCAACAGCTTGTTGGTCTATTTGGGTAGTCGTAACATTTCGGATGCTGACGTCACATATCACAGCCTACATAAATATAATTATGTCTGTAATAAGGAACAAAGATGGTCATCTAAAATTTCATCATACGTTTGTAATCTGAAACGAATTGATCTTGCTGTGACTTTTAACATTGAAATGAAGGGGTAGCAAATGGGTGGTGGGAAGTAAATGATAAGATTTCCATGCCTGAGTGTATTTTACAAGCTCTTTGCTACTAGTAGTACACCTGTCAGAGCCAGCGGTGCGCTGCCAACGATCTGTCCAATTAGCCACTCTGCGATTTAATGTGTCAAATTGCCATGGACAGCTTGCCAACATCATGTCTGGCATTAAACGTTCTGGCGACAACAACGTGCTGTCATCTTTCTCCCCAATACAAAGCGACATATACAAAGCACATAACGGGGGCTATGAAACCCTACCAGCGACTACGTTGTTGACAATCAACTCAAGCACCAAGTTAAATAGCCTTAGCCTTAGCCTCAGCCTCAGCCTCAGCCTCAGCCTCAGCCTCAGCCTTAGCCTTAGCCTTAGCTACCGTTAGCCGTGTAGGCTCTTACCTTAAATTTTCCAAGGAAGCCTAGGCGTTTCGCTCGTTTTTGTTCTGTAAAATGCAACAGACAACAGTATCCGTTTTAAATCATCAGTTATATACCGAGTTAACAACTGAATGGATTTAGCGAACTACGATCAAATAATGTTAATCTGTAACTACATACTAGCTTTCGACATAACTTCACCCGATTCTTCCTCTCTGATTTCACGTGTGACAAGAAAGCGCACACGTGTGTAGCATGACGCCATACACAATATCCGGCTATGTTTCAAAATAAAAGTATGACCAGAGTTTAGCCACCGTCATCTACCAAATGATTCCTAAACTGTGGTCTACCCAGGGGTCCTTAAATGAGGTTCGAGGGGGTTCCCATCAAAATGTAGAGTGAGTCAAATTCACTGTTATTGCATTTACTACAAGTTAGCACAACAAGAGAATGCATAAGACTAACTGACAGTGTCGAGAGACAACAAATATCTTCTCAGATGGCAGTCCCTTGGACAAAGGCTTTGTCAAATGGGGGTCTAGAGCATCTCTACTTGATTTGAAATTTGGGAACCCATGATGGTGTCTAGTGGTGACCATACCCTCTCTGACTCTATTGAGAACAGTTTCACAGTATAGACAAATATTTTGTCAACCTCACTGATTACGTCACCGATTGAAGTGGCTGCAAAAAGACCGGTGGGAATCATATTGAGACTGGCATACACTCTGATTGACTTTGCTATTAGAGAGCCAAAAACAATTAAAAAATGTCCTGTTGCACTGTTTGCTACCAAAATTGGGAACTTTCATTTTTATTTTACTTTTACTTTGTATACATTGTTACTTTTATTCTTAGAGGAGAGGAAGTAAGAGGAAGGCTAAGCATTTCATTGCCAGCAACCAATATTGTGTGTACTTTTACTGTGTGAGGAATAAACTTAAAACTTCAACTTCAACTCTTGGAGTCTATGCCAAATCTCTGTATACAACATATCTCATGTTATTGTCCTCAATAAATCCTTTTGTATTTGAAATCCTAGTCTCTCCTCATTGAACTGAAGTTCATTGGTCAAATGGTTCTTGACTGAAGTTTGTGGGTCAATGTTTTGATATTCATGCACTCTATTGGCAACAATATAATTAAAGAAATATGTAATAGCAATACAATGATATATTGATCACCACACACGCTGTAAAAATGTAAAAGGTTCAATTGATAAAGATGTCTTACGAGGGGGGTGGGGGGTATAAGTTAGTTAATATAACTAAATAAATATATGACAGCACTACAGTGACAAAGGTGTCCTCCAAAGAGAGGGTGGGGTGGTGGCAGGTAAAGTCAACAGTAGAGAGAGATAGGAAAGATTGGGTGAGAGAGGAAGGATGACATGCACACTCCAACACTTGCAATGCTTGCAATAGAATGTTTTGATGGTACAGGATGAGCGATGCACTTCCCCTGAGGCCGACTCCCCCAGCGATGTTTTCAATAAGGCAGCCGATGTGTTGAAAATACTGAGTATTGAACCAGAGGCTAAATATAACTAACTCTCTCTCCCTATCTCTAACTATTAGACACATTTATCAGCCAGCCACACCCACATAAAATTGCTACTCGACCAATTAAAGTACACTAAAACTAGCTAGCCTCAAACACACTTGCACAGACAGTGAGCTGATTGAACTTGCGCTAAGCTTTATTTCAATCAGGAGACTAATTTTGCAAGTTTGAAGCTTAGTTTAGTTTAGCTACACACTAAAGTTATTTTTAGTGTATATCACAAAGATCCACAAAGCAAACCACAGAAAAACACAAAGAACCATAAACCAACCAAACTACTATAAAGAACCACAAAGTGAGTACTACAAAGAACCATCACAGTATCACAAAATACCACAAAGAACCTAAAGCACCACAAAGCACCAAAAATACCACAGAGAACCACAAAGTACAGGAAAATGTCTGTCTACCTTTGCCTGTTATACTTCACACCACAAATGATGAATGTGGTGGTTTTGTGTTTTTGAGACATTAAATGACAACAACAATATTTGGATATTACATTGACTACTACTATTCTTTATAATAATGGCAAAATATATTGACAAAATTATTTTGCTGAGATATTATATCATTGCTGACTTTAGCCTAACCCAACCACTATAACAAATGATACATCATTCATTTTGCTTCCCTGGAGCAAAATGATGAATTATTGTCAACACACCCTTGTCAGAGACTATTTGTCAGACTTGTAGGGTCAACCTATGTTTAAAACATTTGTCCAGTACAGTCATTTAGCAGACACATTTATCCAAAGTGACTTACAAGTTAAACTTTTTACACTATGTGGGGATTGAACCCATGACCCTGAGACTGAGAGTCTCATGCTCTACCAACTGAGCTGTCTGGGCCAGTAGGGCCAATAGAGCCAGTAGAGTAGGGAGTGCTGTTAAATATGTCAGAAAAATCTTAATTAAAAAGAAAACTTGAACCAGAGTTTTACAGTACAGGAGTCAGATTTCATCACATTATGGGTTAAGACATAGTAGGATGCTTGTCATGTGGGGGCCCAGGTTTCCAACATAGAAATCAGGCCCTACAATGCTGGAGACCACTCACCCATGCACTCACTTACACAGGAGTCATTAACATCGTATTGGATTTTGTTCATTGAAATAATTATTCTTATAGTTACTATAATAAAATAATTACTCTATTAGTTGTATGAAAATTAATTCTTATTTTATTTCAAATCCAAAAGAGAGCATTAAAGGGCTCTCTTTATGGATACTCTTCAGTATTTTGAACATACATGAGTTAACATTCATGATTAATGACTTTGATGGCTTGCAGCACATCTATCATCCCATCCATCTAGTATATTGGCAAGAAAAAGTCATCCACCACCACACCCTACCCACTTTGGGGATTTTTTCCTTAATTCTATTAAAGTCAAAGTAATTTTTGCATAATTTTTCAGAGTACATAGATCACTACATTATTATTGGACTTAATGTGACCTTAGTGTGAGGATGCTGTCTTATTGGATTGTCCAATCAAAAAACACACATTTGTAGATTATTACATCATAAAGCTGTTCTGGAACTAATGTTAAATGTCAGTGTTCTAGATGTGGATTCTGGTCATTTTGCTCTTGCAACTGGATGAAGAACGACGCGATTTAGGAAGGTCAGTGGTTTTCCTCTTTAATTTAGCAAAGTGTTTGAGGTCCAGTGATGCTGGAACTTGCAACCAGAGGTGGAAAAAGGAGTGAAAATTATTTGACTCAATTAAAAGCAGCCACCTTCTGTGATTTCTATGGAAGCCCTGAAAGGCAAGGGGAAAAAAAATTTGAAAAAAAAATTCTCTTGGGGGACGTTTTAGTAAGGCTAGTTCAGCCTGCACCTCGGTTACAGGTCAGTGGCCTAGTACAGGCTTAGGCTTGGCCAAATGAGTGCAAGGTGTAGAATTAATAAATTGATTTAAAATGTTCTTGTTGATACAAAGATGCATTTAGACCTATTTTGACCACTAAGGAGTAGTGAAGTGCAATAAATCATACAAGACAACTTGAATGTAGTGAAATCCTCACCTCTGGTGACTGAAATTGGTATAACATACTATCTGTTAGCCTAGGTTAGCTTCCGGCAATTTTGTTTTCCACCTGTTGGTAACTCAATATATTCAGATAAAAACAGATGGAAAAAATGACCCTGGAAAAAACATTTTCACCTGTTCATAAGTCAATATTTAGATATGCACAGTAGGAAGGACCCCCTAAAACCATTTTCCTTCTGTTAGTAAGTCATTATAATGAGTTGCACAGGAGAGAAAATAATTTAGAAAAGGATCCCCCAAGAGAAACTGTCATTTATTTAGTTTTCGATGCCTTTCAGGGCTTCCGCAGATGTCTTCTAGACTTTCCTCAAGTCAGAGGTCAGACAGACGATTCACATGTCTAGAAATTTGTTAAGTCAAATTAAAAACCTACTGACCTAGTAGGTTGGTCGTTAGGTGGGTAGATAATTAGGTGGGTAACGTAGGTTAACTCATAACTGTCATTAGCTAACCTGCCGTTTAGCTAGCTGAAGTCTGTTGAAATGTGACAAAAATGAAAAATAAATTTTAGAAAAAGTGCAGACTACATTTACCAAGTTGATGTTAAACATTGATACCCGACACCTGATAGGAATACGCTCAATTTTGATAAAACCTCAGAATGACAAGTTAACATTGAGGGGTTAACTGTTATGTTAAATGGATAGCAGCCTATTTAAAGCGATTGAAGTAACTCCCTCTTTTCTCTCTATTCTCTACATGTCTCCATTTTCCTCTCAGTTTTCTTCCATGGCAAAGGTTAAGAACAATTCACCTCCCACTCCCACCCTGACCCCTCCTCCTCCTCTCCCGGTCTCCTGTGATGGCGCTCAACAAGTTGAGCATAAAGAGCCATCCAGTCTCGCCAGTAACTATAAGATACTGAGAGACCTTGGAGAGGGATGCTTTGGGAAAGTGACCCAAAGTTTGAAACTTGACACCAAAGAGATTGTGGCTGTCAAAATCCCCAAAGACAATGATTCCATCAGTGTGAACGAAAAGGAGGTGGGCTACTTTACTGATATGAGAAAGATTGTGTTACATCTGCTCCATTACTGAGATTTTGTCTGATCAATTTAAAAGATTTGTGGTGTAACACGTAAACTATCTGTTGATAACATAACCATGTAAAACTTGTCATGTATCCCTAGGTGTCCATGCTGAAAAAGCTGAGATGTTTGGACCCAGAGAAGTGTAACATTGTCAGATTTTATGACTGCTTCCCGTTGGACGGTCAAACCTGTCTGGTGTTCGAGATCTTGGACATCAGTTTATCTGACTACTTGAAGCAGAGAAAGTCCCCTCTGCCATTAAATGACATAAGGTCCATCATCCAACAGGTACAGATACTATCAGACAGAAAGTAAATTCAAAGCTTCATAAATACTCCACTGTGGTTCATACTCTATATTCTATGACTGACTGTGTACTTGCAGATGGCCATAGCATTTAAGGCCCTGAAGGACATTGGAGTGATCCATACAGATGTGAAACTTGGAAACATTATGTTGGTGGATCATGTGAAAAAGCCCTTCGGGGTAAAGCTGATAGACTTTGGCTTGGCCATTCTGAGGTCTGAAGCCAAGCCAGGCTCTATTCTTCAGCCCCTTCGCTACAGGTGAGCTCTATAGAAACAAGGACCACTACTCTACTGGAGAGTGTTTGCAGTTCCTCACTTTCTCACTACTGTAAATAAGTAGCAGAGTGTGTGTTTCCTGTCCATACCTGTGAGGACAAATTCAATTCAGGGCTACATAATTCTCAGCTGCTGTGACAACCTCCTACTGATGCATTCTTTTTTCAAGTGATTTCTGCCATGTCCCATGTTGTATTCTTATTCCTCAAAACATGATAATGTTTCTCATTTGGTGTGCTGCTGTTCTTCCACACTCAGGTCTCCGGAAATCCTTTTGGGACTCCCATTTTCTGAGGCCATCGACATGTGGGCCCTGGGCTGTGTGATGTCACACTTTCTACTCTGCTACCCACTCTTCCATGGGAAGTGTGAATATGACGTGGTCAGTACCTTACTATAGCTGGACTCTCCCTTTCTACACTATTCTTAATCGATCTAGCAATGCTGCACCCACATGTGTTATGTTAAAGATGGCTGATTACAGTAGCTACTCTAAGATCAGCAGATGATGATCACAGCAGACAAGTAATAAAAAACATAGTCCTGATAGTCTAAACTGATGTGTTCCTCTGTCTTGCCTCCAGATGCGAGTCATCGTTAGCACCCTGGGTCAGCCAGTGGACCACCTTCTGAATGCTGGCTTGACAACAACATCCTTTTTCAGAAAAAAAACATTCTCATTCTCAGGTCAACACTGGAGGCTCAAGGTACCACAACACTGCTTTATTGGCTTCACTGACCAAATCTAATTTTCTCTTGAACATTTTCTTCTCTATTTAATATTTATTGTAAGTATCAATAAGTAATTCAGCTAAATTGAAGATGTTCTGTTAGTCACCCAAGAGGTATGCAAGGGAAACAGGCATCGTGTCCAAAGACTGCAGGCGCTACAAATTCAGCTCTCTGGATGACTTGACAGAGGTAGGTAGTCAAGTAGGTGGTAGCTGCTGAAGACATTGAATTGGTTGAATTCATGACTTTCATCAACCTTTTTGTGAGTCAGGAGGATGATTTGACTGATTTCCTACT